>VZRF01007596.1:768185-798785 GCA_013396875.1 Vireo altiloquus
GTGTCCTGCGCCACCGGGCCCGGGCCGTGTCCCATGCCGTGTCTTGCGCCATCGGGCCCGGGCCATGTCCCATGCCGTGTCCTGCGCCACCGGGCCCGGGCCGTGTCCCATGCCGTGTCNGGAGCGTTCGGCGCCATGCCGAAGAATAAAGGTGAGGCGCCCTTCCGTTCGCCGGGCCCGTAGTGGCGAGGCCGGGGCCCGGGCGCGGTCGCGCAGGGCAGGCCCGGGGGCCCCTCACGTGGGTGCCGCCGGAGCCCGGAGCCCGTGGGCGGAGGGGCCCTCCCGCCAGCCCGGCGGGTCTCCGGGCCGGTTCCTCCTGACGGCCGCGGGTCGGAGGCCGCTGAGGCCCGGCCGGGAGCGGGAGGCCCTGCCCGGGGCTCGCTTGTCAGGAGCGGCCCTGCCGAACGCGGCCGGGCTCCTCCGTGCCCTCGCTGGGCAGTGCTGTCGCTGCTTCCCTTCTTTCTCACCCGCGAAAGGAAACGCAGAAACCATGAGGGGAAGGGAGCAGCAGATTTCAATAGCGAGGCAGGTATGAGCTGCTCTTACACTCTTCGTGAAGAGCATCTGATCCCGTTGCCACGTGTGTGCTTTTTTAAAAGGGCAGCTTCACTTGGAACTAAGCTTCCTCTTGAGTATTTGAGGGATACAGCAGCACAGTAATTGAAGCTAGTCATCTCTTCTTGATGATTACGTTCATCAGGCCATCCCACCATTATTTATGAGGTATTTGGTAGCAAGGATCACAGAAACTGAAAATGGCCATCTTGTGAAAATCCTTTTTGAAGGCTACTGTCACTCCAAACCAACCAGGACATCTTAAACAGTGGTGACTAATGTTTAATTACTTTGTTACTACTCAGCTAAACATTTAGACTTAAAAGTAAGCAAAAAAAAAAAATCTAGATCTGGATAGGATACTTAAAATAGCAGTATAGAGTGCAAGCATAAAAATCTCCGTAAGTCTGATTTTTTTCACTCACTGTATCTAGAGACAGTAACACATGCTTTTTACTTCTCCCACTTTTAATTTAGGCAAAGGAGGTAAAAACAGGCGACGAGGTAAGAATGAGAATGAATCAGAGAAAAGAGAACTGGTATTCAAAGAAGATGGGCAAGGTGAGTTTTTAACTATAGAATGGCAATGTCATTGTTTTCAGTCACATACTGTATGTTACAGAATAGAGAGAGGTATTCTTATTGAGGTTGTATTTCAATTTCAAATGTCATATTGAGTGTAAGAGAAAGACAGTAGGAAAAGGGAAATTTTCAATAGCTTCGCCACTTAAGAATGAAGTGTCCCTCTCCTTGACCTTACTGTAATGTTCTGTGTAAAACAACACTTAATTCCCTAGAAACCCCTTGATAGCTTTGTGTGAGGGTCTGCGAGCAGCTGTCTTAGCGGATGTGGTTCAGTCTTGCCAGTAATTGTCCCTGGGATGCTGAGTCCCACTTTCTGTTTTGTACTGACTCTTTTCTTGGATCCTTCGCTGAGCTCCCCAAAGTCACTGATATGGCAGAGCAGCTCATCTCACTGTTCTGTCCCCTGATGGTTTGGTTCAGTTGGCTCCTGGGCTGGAAGAGTAACAGGTATTAAAACAGAAGCAGTAGGTGGGATGTTGTCAGGTGAAGTAAGGCACAAGAGAGCTCAGCCAGGGGATGATGACTGGGATTCCCATCTGCCCTGCCTTTGGTGACAGTGAGCTCACCTCCCTTTCAGCTTGCCCTGCCTTGTGTGTCACACTCTGGTGGTTGCTCACATAATGCAAGTTGTTTCCTAGTAACCAATTAATCAGTTGGTTTGTTAGAAAATATGGGAAAGGTACTGATTTAAATCCCTGTAGAAGTGCCACTGAACTAATTTCTGATATTCTGTGTTGGTTGTAAGCAGAAAAGGAGTTTATTTTTATGCACATCTGAAACTTCAGATCCTTTACATCTCCTAAGCAAAATCTACTCAATGAAACATTATTCTCAGTTTAGAACAGTCTTGTGGTTCATTGGACTATCTAACTTATGTGAAGTCCTCCAGTATGTGATTTCTGCAGCTTAGTGAGGGAGAAGATGAAGTACAAGGTGAAGAGATTGAGGGTAGGTGTTGAAGAGGTGCTCCATAGACTTCAGCTGAAGTCTGCTGGTTGCCTTTCAGACAGTGTCTGATAACACCAGGTTATGTCCTTTTAAGGGCAGTGGGGTAATTCCCACAGAGGCTCTGCAGGAGGGATTCAGGGTCTCAGTGGGTGGTTATACAGGGCATGCAGCTTTCTCCCCCCTCAGTGACAGCATTGAGGTATTGTCCTTTAGGACAGGTGCTGTGATGCTGTCATAAACTTTCTGAGTGTGACTCAATACCTCTGAGATTTTCTGTAGTAAGCATTAAAAAAGGAACAAAAGGGTGGCTGCAACCAAGAGGGAGCAGTATTTGAAAATGTTATCATCAACAGTGATACAGAACTGTGATACATTCAGCAGCGTGTGTGGGTGTTCGAAGCTCCTCTTAGCAGTTCATGTTTGATAAAATGTTACAGCAAATTTGGGTTACCCTGGAAAAGTTGTTTGTTGTGTATTGAAGCTGGATTTGTTCAAAAGTTCTGCTCTGCAGTACTTTGGGGCATGGCTTAATGGTAGACTTAACCGTGCTGGGTTAATGGTTAGACTTACTGATCCTAAAGTTCTTTTCCAACCTAAATGATTCTGTGTTTCTGTATGTTACCATCTCTTTCAGAATATGCCCAGGTGATCAAGATGTTAGGCAATGGAAGACTGGAGGCATTATGTTTTGATGGTGTGAAGAGGTTATGTCATATTAGAGGGAAGCTAAGAAAAAAGGTAATTCTGAAGCATTGCAATAGCAAACAGCAAAAAATTTACACATGTAGCTTGTTACAAAAATGAATATTTCTACTGCCCTTAGTATCTTCTTTTTTTGATATTAAACTAGTCTGTGCTTCTGTTTCCATTGCTGGTACAAGAATAGGCAGTCTTTGGCTTTTGGGTGAAGCTCACAGTTGAAGGGCTGCCTCTCAATATGTGTATTTCAGGGGAAGTTTTTTTGGCTGGTTATGAAATACTAGCTTTTCATATTCTAGAAAATTATACATCTGTAAAATAATAAAAATATGCCTAAATGCAGATGGAGAACTTGGTGACTATTTAGAAAATACACCTCCAATGCCATCATTTCACTTCATCAGTTCCCACAATATTTCTGAAAGCTAATCTGCAAAAATTTGTACCTTCAGGGATGTCAGCTGTATGTGTCTGCATTCTTAACTTTGCCATCTTCAGATGGTGTCTCCCTGGGCCTTGTCAGGTGTTACCTCTTCCTGTCCTCTGCTGGTGTATGATAAGGAGGAGGTCCCTCAGACAGTCTGTTGCCAATGAAAACAGACAATCACTGTCTTCATTCTGGATTATTCCATTTTTTGGAGAACAGTGAATGCACGTGTCATGGGATCAGTGTAACCAGTGCCATAGCTGCCTGCAATAAATTGTTGAAGGTAGTGGAGAATGTGCATAAATAAACACTAAGTGCTGCAGAATTAATTTCTTGCTAGAAAAAGCACCACTTATCTATTCCTTGTGTCTAAAAGGAAGGGAATTCCAACTGAAATGGGCTCAATCTCCAAAAAAAAAACCTAAGCACGTGGGATAAAACCACTCTGTGCATTTAAAAGCATGTCCTGTTTTGCAGATTTCTGGTTAACAGTTTCTAGAAACAACTCTGTTCACTTTCTTGTTCTCGTCACTGTTTTTGTCCATCACCCCCTTCAATCAGGTTTTTCTTTAATTTTTGTCCTGGAGGAGCTCAGTGTACAGAATTCACAAGTGGTGCCTTGATGCATTATTTCTGTTTTCTCAGAAGTTAAGGCTTGATAACCATCCTGTTGGCTAGAAGCTCTTCAAAGAACTTTGATTTATCCTGTAATAGTTCCATAACATGTAAAAATAATGTAACTATGAGTATTTATGACCTCGGATTTGCTGTTAAAATATTAAATTGGATATTTCCAGCTTACTGGTTAGAAAAGGAAGGTGGTGGCTGTAGTGAAATGTTTCATGTCTTTCATAAATCTGAATGTGCTGTTTGGTTCTTGTGTCATACAACAGAAGTTGAATTTCTGTAACATATGTTTTCTCTTTCAGGTCTGGATAAATACTTCTGATATTATATTGATTGGCTTAAGAGACTACCAGGTAAAAAATTCAGTATCATATGCCACTATAAGGAGATCTTACAAGTAACTTTATTTACTGTTAAATTGCAGCAGGTATTGTGAGGAAATTCCTGTCTAACTTTGCGTTTGTATTTAGTTATGCTAAATCATGATTTTTAGTTTCCTTGTATTACAGGAAGATTGTAATGAGTAGACAAATTCTGGTTCAACTTGTTCTTCTAAATTGCACTCTGAGACTTTGTGAGTGAAGGTGCTTATTGTCATCAAGCTTGACCTTCTTCTCCAGATGTAGCTGTTTGGTGCTTGGATCCTGTGGTATAAAGAGAGATTGAGTGAAGTACCAAACATTTTATTGTGATAGTTGGAATTTTGGTAATCAGAATTTTGGATCCTTGATGTTTAGACTTTTAACTTAAGAGGCAAATTAATCAGTAATTAGTTTGTACTTAAATTTCCAAAAACAGAGTAGCGTAACTTTACATAATATAAACAGTAATGGGAAACAGTTGTCAAGTTTTCATTAGGTGAATGCCTTTCATGAATATTAGTGTTGTGTCATCAGTTGTTGAAGATAGATTCTGCTTCTGAAATGTGCATTAGGGTTGTAAAACTTTTAAGATACTGTCATTTACTGTGTATATTAAAATAAGTTTTTTAAATATTTAAAACTAGGAATTTTTTGGTTTTGGCACTTCCTGATTGACCACCAAACACCTCACTATGCGTATTGTGTGAAGAAAGGTTAATTTCAAAGGCATGAAACTGAACTTGCCAAGTTGCCGAATTCTCAACATTTCTCATTTGTCTCAAATTGTCTTTGCCTTGTTGCCCAGAGAAGTTCTGGATGCCCCATCCCTGGCAGTGTTCAACACCATATTGGATGGGGCATTGAGCACCCTAGCCTAGTGGAAGGTGTCCCTGCCCATGGCAGGGAGTTTGGAAGTAGATGATCTTTAAGGTTCCTTCCAATCCAAACCATTCTATCAATCTGTAAATTACTTGTAGTTGGAGATAATTAAGTTATCACCCAAAAGAAATGAAAATATTCCAATATGTTTACTTCACCTTTAAAGGAACTGGAGGGAATGGAAGAACAAGATGTTCTTTTATAAATACTATAGGTGTTAATCCTTGGTAAATAATATAGTTGTTGTAAATAATACAGTCTGCTGAGGTTAATAGTTTTGTTATTCCTTCACAGATAACTAACACATTCTCACAAATTCTTATTTAGGATAACAAGGCTGATGTTATTCTAAAATACAATGCAGATGAAGCCAGAAGCCTGAAAGCATATGGGGAGCTTCCAGAACATGGTAAGAACCTTTTCACTTCAAATTGGAAGTTCATGTTGGACAAGAATACTCAGTCTCTTTTGGCATGGTGTGAGTGCACTCCTTAACTTCTCTAAATTCCTTCATAGCTAAAATCAATGAAACAGACACATTTGGTCCTGGAGATGATGATGAAATCCAGTTTGATGATATTGGAGATGATGATGAAGATATTGATGATGTAAGTAGTAAATGTGTATTTTTATCATATACTTGAAGTGGTCATCTTTGGCAGTAAGCCCTTGTTGTTAGTTCTACAGCAAGGAACACATGGGTGTTCAGGATAGCTTTGCTCCTCAGGGACTGCCTCAGGAAGTGGTGTGCTGCATGCATGTGCCAGCTTTCTGTCCTCTCTCCTGTCCTACAGTCATTCCTGAGCTGACCTCTAAGCACATGCTGCACTTGGTGTCATGCTGCTAAAACACACATGGAGAGCAGTCTGAAGGTGCCTGAAAGAAAATCAGTCGTTTGACCCTCCAATTCTTCCACAGGGTTAACAGCTTCACTGTCTAATCAGAACTGCAGAAATAACTGAGGGATTAAACAAAGGCTTTAGGTTTCTGGTTTTGTTTACATAAAAACTACAAAAAGCTGCATCTTAGTCGTTTTCTAAAGTTAACCATAATCTTGACTGTCACAATCACTTGTGTTACTGCTTACCACTAAACTGTAGTTATTGGTTGTGCACACACTGAATTTATAGTAATAAAATTGTTACAACTCAAAATTTATAATAAATTGCAGAAGTAGAATCTGCTGTGCAGTGTTTTCTAAGTTGATGCACTTTAATTTACAGCTGAGAGATGTTTGTGTGCAGGGTCAGCTGGCTGAGAGGATAAGTAGTAACTTACTGAACCAATGAGTTATCTTAATTGGATAGACTGTTCTAAGAATACTATTATGTTTTAATTCTTCATCTTTTTAGTCCTCTCTCTCTGAGTTGATAATATGACTAATTCTTTTAAAATGGTGACATTTTCCTGATTATGTTCTCAATATATAATTCATTAGATCAAGTATTTTAAAAATATCAAAACGTTGAGGAATTTTTCTTCAGACTTTTGAAAATTGCTCTTTGGGCCTGTTAGTGATTCAGCTTACTGAAGATTTAGCTCATTGAAGCTAGAAAAACTAGTACTGCATGCTTTTAATAATGAGACTATTGTAAGACATCAAAAACAAGTAACTGTAGGGCAAATTTGCAAACTAATGGATCTGTGTATGGGCTTTAGTGAGTATCTCTGATTGTTTTTAAGCTTTTGTCAACTCTTCAATAAAATATTAATATTATGCTTTAAGAAAGTAAAAGATGTAAAGAAAAGATGTGAGTATCTCTGAGGATGTGAGTATTGTCTCTGAGGATCACTGTCATATATCTGGAATGTAGTGCAGCTTCCAAGGTCATTGTTAACAGGAAGAACTCAGTGGAGCCTTTCCTTTGTTTTTTATGTCAGAGAAATGATTAGAAAGTCCCTACTTAGGGAAGTGACTCTCAAACTTGGTTTTATTTTCATTTTTGAGAATCATGGGCGAATTTATGTCTATTCTGTTGATGTATAATTGTATTGCAGATACTGCAGTTCTGCAGAATTGCTCACCTGCATTTGCTAACATGACCAGAGTATTGTCACAGGGCTGGTGGGGATAAAAGCAGGGAATAACTGTTCACATGTTAAGAAAACAGCGTATGAGCTGAGGCAAAACCAGGACTGTGCTAAGTTCAGGGGGTCTCCTGTTGAACTGTAAAAGTAACTTAGAAAAAAGAGTTGCTTGATGAAAAATACACTTGGATTAAATACATGGTGTGGTGGTTTTGCTTTTCAGATCTAATTTGGAACAGAAGTTTACATTCCGACTTTTTTCCTCCAAGGATTGTTCTACATTGATACTTCGATTATTTTTTGGGTGAAGTCCCTTACTTTTAAGAAGACTGAAAATTCTCGGTAAAGAGTGTAGTTTGTTACATCAAAAGGATTTATTTTCAATGTTTGTTTTAAAGTATTTATATTTCTTTAGAAATGGATAATGCTGGATTATCACAAAGGTTCAATGACATGCCACAAATATTTTGTCTCTCCACCAATTAGAGTTTTTACTTCTGGATGTAAGTGAGATACAGTGACATGGGCTGTAAAAGACTGCATTTTTCCCTCTTCTGCTTTCATCACTACAATTCCAGTTAAACTTGTATTTTGAAATAAAAATTGTTTACCCTGTAATCATCATGGATTTTGATTAAAGGCAAATAACCCAGTTCAGATTAGTATCAAATCATACTATGCAGTGTCTGTCCTTATACCCCTTGCCTTGATATTAACTTTAAAAAAGATTTTGATAATATAAGAGGAAGGCAGAAATCTGCATTTGAACTCACGATGCATGATGAACCTACTTTTCGCGTCTAGTAGCATGCTGCTATTTTTATACTGATTTTGATAACTAAAAACACTCATTATTTCAAATATGTAAATTTTCCATAGTGGAGAGAGGGGTGGGAGAGGAGTAAAGATGAAAAGTGAGCAGCATCTCAAATTTGCATTTTTTTTGGAAACTGCGGTTGGTGCAGTGGCCGAGCTGCAGCTGCAGCCAATGAACACTGGGTGGCACCCGACTGAACAGGGAGACACGAATGCAAAACCTTCACAGTTGGGTTTGTACTGAAAAATGCATAAAATAGGTTTTCCCCAAAGTAAATGCTTAACATTCTTGATATGTTAAACATGTAGAATATTTTTACATTATATAAAAGGTTATGTTAAAAGTAGAGTTTTATTTTAATCTGAAATTCCATACATTGTAAGGTGCAACATAAAAGCTGATGTGAACTTTGAGTAACAATATAAATAAGAAAATTAATTTGTGTCAAAAGTAGAAAGAATCTTTTCACCCAGAATAAATCAATGAAACAAACTACTGGAAAGATTCTTGTCCACCTTCAGACTGGAGGAGTCAGTTGAGAAACTGAATAAAGACTAACATCATCATGCAAATACTATTTTGTGTTAGCCTTAGTGTCTTTGTCTTTAATAATGTATTTAACAACTCTGAAAGCAGGTTAATGGAAAAATTCCTTTTGTGCCATAAAGATCTGATTCTTGACACTTGTATTCCTTATACAGTCTTTTTGGTATGATGTAAAGTGACTACCCCAGTAGATAAAAACAAAATGGCTTTAAATATGGAGTTGCCTCTTTGCTTTACATGTTTTTTAAGGAGACTTAAACATCCAGAGCTTTTGTAAAAATGTCTTTTCTTTTACTTTTTACTTTCATTATAGTGTCTATTTTCCTTACATGGATCAGGTACCCTGCTCTAGGAATAACATTTTCTTAGTATTCAGTAATTTTGCCAAATATTTAATGGATTTTAACTATTTGTTGTAAAAACTTGCTAAATATTGACGGAAAGATACTACTAGTGCAGCATTCTTACTCAACTGATCTTAAATGTATCAATTTACTGTCTTTGTATGCCTGTAAGGTTCAGTTGTGGAGGAACATAAATGGTGTAATGTTTCAAAATAGGGCTTATAAACCACTCCCAAGCTCATTGGTTTCCTCATTGTATTCAGAAGGCCATAAGCAACTCTGAAAATGGTTAAAGGCTCTTGAAGTTCTTGAGATCCAAGTGCAGAAGGTGTCTGTCCCTTCAATTGTACTAGCAGGAAGGTTAGTGATTAAATTGCAGGGAATGTATACTGAAGATTCAGATATTATGGGAACTGTACCTGCCAAAACTGATCTTCTGTTTCTGAAATATAAATGCAAGGTCAGTGGTAAGGGGAAACATGTACACACTGCTGCTGTAGGGAGGCTTCAGTTCTCCAGTGTAACACAGACTTCAGCTGTGGGTGAAAGATGAAACTGTTCTGGTCTGAATTGGTTGTGGTTTGCCCTGAGGTTCCTTCCAGTCTTTATTGCTCCCAGGTTCATGTCTGGCTCAACCTAAACTCCAGATTTTAAGAGAATTTCTTATTTAACTATTAATTTCTTAATAGTGCACCATCTTAACACTCTTAGGTTCCTACTCATAAGCTGGGCTGTATTGCCTTCTTGAGTACCCTTGGTCACCTTGTTTCTCCATCCTCTGCTGAGGTTCCCTTCACAGTCCAATCTAGGCAGTTTTATATCATCCCTCTTGCCTCTTTTCTTTGGGGCTGAAAAAACAGCTTGGACAAGAAGCTGTCTTTCCCTACTCTCCATGCAGGGAACAGTGGTAGAACAGCAGCTGCCAGCTAGAGGATTGCAAGGTTGCTGACTCTAAGCTATGAAAGGTGCTCCATCAGTAAAAGTATTTCCTGGATAAATTTTTAATAATTCTTGTTTAACTGTGGGAACTGCTGCTGGCTTCTTACCTAGAGTGCAGAATTGAAAGCAGGGATTCAAAAATTTCTCTCCCACAACTAAAATATAAACCTTGTGTTCTCTGTTTCCCACTTCGAGGTTTTCTCTGTGATGAATGTTTTGAAAATTTTTTTTTGTCCATTGTTCCAAATCCTGTCTCTTCACTTTACAAAAAGGGAGCTGTGCATTTGCTTGGACAGCCCTAATGCTTTTCCACCCTAGTCCTTAGCAGATACAGTCCAAACACTGCAACTACAAAAAAACATATGAGAAACAACCTCTTGTTCCCTTCTCAAGAGGAGGAGCTGGTAACCCATGACTGCTGAGCCATTTATTTGTTCCCGCTGATAGGTTATGTCATGACTGTGCTCTGCATGTGCCAGCATGCACGTCTGTGGTATTGTGTGCTAGTGCCGGACAGGTATGTGATACATGCCATAAATCTCATATACAGTACCATATTATATACACACACACACTTAAATTAGGGTACAGATATAACTTGCAGAGGTTACCTGGCACAGGGCTTGCTCTGTCCTCTGGGTGATGTCCATGAATGGCAGTGAATTGATGACCAAGGCTGGCAGGTTGCTCCGTGTTGTATCCGGCTGCACTCCCAACCAGGTTCTTCATGATAAACTGGTAGGACTGGTGGCACCTCTGTGTGTGAAATAATGCTGGGACTGCTGCTCCCTGAGGCCCTCTGGCCATAAGGTAAGTCCTGCTCTCAGGGAAATCGGGGTGTCGACTATTCTTGCTGTTGAGCAAGCTCCTGTCTAATCCATAATTATTTGCTCTTAGTGGATATGAATATCAAGGGACTTGAGTTATCCTATGGTTCCCTGGAGGACTCAAACCTAGCTTTCATCTGTGGACCCTGTGGTATGCTATAGGCAGGTTGACTACTTCATAGAAGAAAAACTAACTGTAGCTTTTTGGAAGATGTGTGGGAAGAGGGAAGTATTATCTGAAATAATTTTGTAGTAGTGTGAGTGAAGCTTTATTTGGGCCTTTAAACCTGAGGCCCGTGGCTGGCTTTTATGCAGGTACCTGTTGGCAATGCTTTCTCATTTTGTTGCAAAAATGAGTCTTCAGAATTTATTTCTCGGGCTGTGATTTCCCCACCTTTTGGAAAAGGAGAGAGAAGTAAGGGAGGATGCCTTGGCTTCGTTACATTTTTAATCACGGCAAGCAAGAGTCAGAGTTCCCATCGATTAATTCAGGTTATAGCTTGTGCTCTTATCTTTCCCATCAGATCTAATGCCAGAGCTCACAGTGATTATAAAATACAATCACAACCAAATAAAGAGGCAAACTGAAAACTGTGAGTACCTTCATTTAGTAATTGCAACTAGTTAAGTGGGACAAAAAATACTTTCAGCAAATGCACAGATGAGACTGTTGTCTGACCTATGAGCTGTTCTTCATGGGTTTTCTGTCTGTAGAGAGGACACTTGCACAGCAGTTTTATTTATATCCAGGCTGCCAGCTCAAGGAAGGAGAGCTTCAGCAGAAGCTGACAGAGACTTTGGGGCCTCTTACTGCATCACTTGCTTAGCAGTAAAATGTCTTTTGAAGCCCTCTCACTCTGTTTTGTAGGCACTCATTTTTCCCTCTTGCAAACGTGGGTGGCTTATCATTGTGTGTCTAGGCTGTGATGGTGTAGGAGTAGCTTCTGTCAGCAACACCTGTATTCCTTAATCAGCTCTGCTCTTCTTTATGGTTAAATTAATGAATTTTATTCCCAGTTGAGGAAGATGATCAGCTAAATGCGTTTGTGCGCTTGGCCTCTGGAGGGAGCAGACAAACAAAAACCAAATGGACCTTGACATACAGGAGCAAGCAGGGTGCCTCAGCATCTTGGTAGGAAGAGTTTCTAGTCCTGGCTTTCAGGGACTCAGAGGTGCCCATATCTGAAGTAAGTATTGCCAGCAATGGAAATACTTGAGATTTTTTTTTAGGGTTTTCCTAGTAGGTTACCTTCCTAAAGAAGCAGCAGATTGAAGCCTGTTAGTATGGGCCTAGGTGCACGTGAGGCACTGGCAGCAACACAGTGGACACTGCTGTTGCCATCTGGAGTAAATACAGCAAAGAGCAGCAGAAATACCAGAGGTTCCCCATGGGGCACACAGAACTGTGTAGCTTATATATGTTCCACTATCAGTGGTGCTGGCTGTCAGGGAGGATTCAGCCTTATGACAGTCTGAGACAGTGACAGGACACTCTGCAGGGACTGTGTTCAGCCCCTGTGCTTGGAGAGGAAAGCCAACTGCTGCACAGGGCTTGAGGAAACAGCTTCTGACTTGCAAGACTTTGAAACTAACTGTCGCAGACAGTCGTGGGGGGTGGGGAAAGGAGCATTAGTGAGGTTTCTGAGAAGAATTTTAGTCTTGCTGCCTGACCCAGTGGAAAGATCCTCCCTGTTCATGAAGACATATAGAGGAACTACAGTGGTTAAAGCTGTAGTCTTGAAGACTTGGCAAGAAGCCTAAGACCCTGAAAAGGTGTGGAAGACCTTGCTGCTTGTTTACCCACTGGACAGCGACTTGCCTTGCAGGTTGCTCTGGAATACATTGGGATGTTAATAATGAGCTGTTGCAGCAGGTGGCTGACCAGAGGGAGTCTTGCAGCAGCTCTGACACAAGGGACCCTTCTGTCTTGAACAAGTAATAATATGAAAATGGCAGAAGTAGTCAGTGCTAAGTAACTGTGTGATGGAATATGTAGAGATAGATTTTCAGATCTGATTCTGGCAGCCCTGTTAGTTGAAAACATCTTAAAAAACATCCTAGGCTCATTAGTGTGTTGTCCAGTCTTACTGTGTTCCTCTTGAGTGACTGGGTCAGAAGGAATGGTCACCTGTATCTCACTGTGGTTGTCAGCTGCTTCCCCTTAATAGCAGCTTATACCAGTTCCAGCCAAGTAATGTGTCTGGATTGCTGCTGTTAACCAGAGTATGGCTGAGTGAGCAGAAACATCTTCCCAAAACAGGGCACCAGTTTCACAAAGGTGTTGGAAATGTGCAACAGCCTAGGGACTATTTCATTAAAAGCGTGAGTGTGCCACCTGCAAGTGGAACAAATACTGTTACTGGTATATTGTTATCCTGGCACTGACTAATCAAACAGTTGCTGGAAAGTGGAAAAAGCCAGTATTAGCTCATGCTTCTCTGCATTAAATTATGCTTTAATCCTCAACAACTCTCTTCTCTGCCCCTCCTCTCCCCAGTTTGAACTGTTGTTATCATATTGCCAGGTGTATGCTTTATCCACAAATGGAGAAGGAGTGATCTCAGGCCTCATGAAAGGTTTTAAACTAAACTGATATAAAGCTACTGTTTAGGACTACAAAAGTCTAGGTTAACTGTAATATTTAGTATAGGATAATAGAGAAAATATTGTATGGTTACAAAGAGAGAAGATAATACAGCCAGTAGCTGACTATGTGGGTTTATGGGCAGTTTAGGTTAACCTATCAATAGTTATATAGGCAGATGTTGGAGAATCAAAAAACACTGGAGATGTGTGTCTTATCTAGGACATGGGGAGGCATTTAGAGGAAACAGCTTGAGTGCCAAGAAGCCAATCACTTTATATTGAGAAGACAGCATGAGTGTTTCTGATTACTTCTGTAGATTGAGATCTAAATCAATTACAATAATAACAGGGGGAAGGAAGGAGAGTATGACACCCAATAGTTTCCTTCTTTAATACCCAAACCTTCCTTAAAAGTGGTAATTTCCTTATTAATGGTTTTCAAAATATTATTTACTCTTGAACAGGTTTGGGGATTTGTTTTGATGCATGCATGCCTAAAGAGGACAAGTCGTAAACCACTAAGCATTCCTCAAACAAGAATTCTGAGAAAATTAAACTCCCAAGATAATTTGGGAATTATCAGTTATCCTCAGAACAAATTGAAGAACACAGTGTGTGAGGAGAAAATGAGATCCAGTGGAGATCTATCAATCAACTTCTGACTAGGGGCCCCTGCCTGTTTACATATTTTAATATTTTTCACTGTAACAATAAAGAATGCACCTAGTCTGCACAGCTGAAGTACTACATCCATATGATCTCTTCAGCAGGTATTATCATACTGCACTATTTATTATTCAATAAGAAGAAATCAGAAGCTGCAGAACCCTTTTCCTCTCTTGACCTAAACTGAATTAGTGATAGCCTGGAAATCTTTGCAACAAATTTCCCCACTGTAATTCTGTGAAATTAGTCCCTTAATGGTACTAGTTAGTTTTATTAGTAGTAGTATAGAGCTGGTACTGACCACTTTAGGAAGTGTTACTCTATTTCTCTATGGTTGTGTTGGCAGAATAATGCTGCATTAGTATAAATGACAGAAAAAGATGAAACTAACAGTTATTACAACAGGAGAATTTCTGAAATAGTAAAAATTTTAACAGTGATCACTGGCAGACAGTATTTTTGGATAAGTGATCTTTAGGTCTTCCCCTGGTCAATACTCATTTTGAACCTCTGCCATGGTATGTTTTATGCAACAGTTTGGGCAGCACAGCCTGAACCATCTCAGGGCGGTTCAGTTGTTTAGTTACTTAAGAAAACTTGCTTGCTCTTTTTTTTTTTTTTTTTTTGGCAAACCTCTTTTTAATCTGGGTCACTTCACTGTTCCATTTGCATTAGTGACAGCCAAGCTGAAGGAAAAATGCACTGGGAGTTGAGAAGAGCAGTGGAGGTACAGGTACTGCTGTAAGCTGGTACCGCCTCCTGAGGCTTTGAGGAAATCCTGGCCTCGAGCACTGTTTGACTCACAGAATTGCATAGGTTGGAAGGGACCCCTGGGGGTTGCAAGTCCAACGTTCTGTGCAAAGCAGTCCAGTTAGAGCAGGTTGCTCATGGCTTTGTCCTGTCAATTTTTTAGTATTTTCAAGGTTGGAGTTTCCTCAGCCTCTCTGGGAAGTCTATTCCAGCATCTGAAAACAAATAGCATTCTTGCATCTCATTGCAATGTCCTGTGCTCTGGGCTGTGTCCATCGCCTCTTGTTCACCCATGATGTGCAACCAAGCTCTGTCTGGCTCTCTCTTCCCCTCTACCTCAATTACGTAGTTGCAGAAAAGAGTAAGATTTCCCCTCATCATTCTTTTCTCCAGGCTGAGCAAATCCAGAATGAATCTCTCCCCGGTATCATGTGTTCCAGTTCCTTCAGGGATCTTGTTAGTCATCTGCTGCTCATTTTTCTCATGTTGGGGAGCCCCAAAATGGGCACAATGCTTTGGATGCAGTGTCAGCACAACAGTGTTCTTCACTGCATCTGGTGTATGATTTTTTGTCCACTGCTGAGCTGTTGAAGCACTTGATCTGAATCACAAGATTAGAATTTGACTCCAAGGATCTGAGAACTCCTGACTCACCTCCCTGTTAGAGAAGGTAACTGAGCGATTGACTGAACAGAAATGGAAAAATACAATTGGGAAGTATTGCATAAAAGATGTAGAAGTTCTCTTTTTGCATTTTCTTTTTAAACTAGCTTTTATCTTCAGTGCAATTAGAAGTGCCTGTATCTCTACTGAAAACTGCACCACAGACTATGGTACTAGTTACTGTCATAACCACAGACAGATAGATCTGAAAGTGTTTGGAAATCTTAGAGCTAAGATGCAAAGATGTGATTTATACCTACTGAATCCCAGCTCAGAAAAGTAAATTCTGGTATGGAGAGCAGGACATGTTTCTCATACCAGAAGGACTTTCAAAGGTGTACTTGCTTGAGCTGTGAGGTTCTGAAATTATTTCTAAGTCCACTTTTAAACAAAGTATTTTTCTTAAGCCCATAATCAGACTGAGTGTTCATTCTGTAGGATCATTTGTTCATCTCTTGGTGATTGAACCATGAACTTCGCTGGGTGCGTGCAAAGCCAACTTTTATTGTACAAGACACATTCTTATATACTGTTCCAAACTAACAGTTCAGCAGCTACAAACTTCAGCTTCTAGGGTTACATCTTTTGCATCTCCAACGGCTACAGATTACAATCTCTTCGCCTAATCTCCTGTTAACTATCCTGCTCTTTGTCTTGCCTCCTGCTTTTTGTCTTGTCTCCTGCTCTTTGTTTTGCCCGCTGCCAGATTCGGTATAGCCGTCTCTCCCAAGGCCCCATGCCAACAAAAGCCATTCTCCCTGGCGACATTCTGAATCCCCACATTCATCCTTTCATTTAATTAGCTTGCAGCCTTTCTTCTAAGGAGGTGCTTTCTGAGGAAATAATTTCAATTGCTGGAATAATTTAATTGTTATTATTCTGAGACTCTGTCTGTCCCAATTCCATTTTAAACTCGCTTTCTGTGTCTATCTGGATTTGATGGATGGACTGTTTGGTGGACAAGAAATTGGTTGGATGGTCACATGTAGAGGGCAGTGTTCAGTGGCTCAGTGCTCAGATGGAGAACAATGTCAAGGGCTGTCCCTCAGGGTCCAGACTGGGACCAGTGCTGTTTGATGTCTACATCGATGACATAGCAAGGTCAAGTGCACCCTCAGCAAGTTTGCAGATGACACCAAGCTGAGTGCTGTGGTTGCCACACCTGAAGGATGGCATGCCATGCAGAGGGACCTGGACGAGCTCAAGGAGTGGCCCATGGCAATCTCATGAGGTTTAACAAGATCAAATGCAAGGGGCTGTACCTGGGCTGAAGCAACCCCAGTATCAACACAGGCTGGGGGATGAAGAGGTTGAGAGTAGTCCTGCTGAGAAGGATATTTGTGGATGGAAAGCTGGATGCAAATGGGCAATGTGCAACTTGCAGCTCAGAAAAGCAGCCATGTCCTGGGCTGAATCCAAAAGCAGTGTGCCTATTTTCCTTGAACTTGCTTTTCCAGCTAGCAGAAGGGTGAGGGAGAGAATTTTGCCCCTCTACTCTGCTGTTGTGAGACCCCACCTGGAATGCTGCATCCAGCTCTGGTGTCCTCAGCACAGGAAAGACATGAATCTGTTGGTCCATGGGAAGACCACGATTACAATCCCAGGGCTGAAGCACCTCTCTTTATTAACAAAGGTTGAGAGAGTTTGGGCTATTCAGCCTGGAGAAGAGAAGGCCCTGAGGAGACTTTCTGGCAGCCTTCTAGTATTAAAAAAGGGCTTAAAAGAAAGATAGGGATGAACTTTTCACCAGGACCTGTTGCAATAGGACAAGGCATAATGGTTCTATACCAAAAGAATTTCATTTTAAACTAGTTATAAAGCAAAAGTTTTTTACAATGAGAGCGGCAAAACACTGGAAGAGGTTGCCCAGAGATGTGGTTGATGCTTCATCCCTGGAGACATTCCAGGTCAGGTTGGACAGGGCTCTGAGCAACCTGGTCTAGCTGAGGATGTCTCTGCTTATGGGGGTGGGGGGGGAAGGGGCAGGAAAGAGGTGGGGAGGAGAGGGGTGGAATAGATTATCTTTAAGTTCCCTTTTAATTCAAACTGCTCTATGATCTAATCAAAATCCCTATTTATTTGTCACTGCCTTAGTGTCAGCAAGCCCTAAAGTCAGTTTTCTATGTGCAATATTTAAGACAAAAGAGTCTTCAGCTTGATCTTCTAAGTGTCAGAAGTTGAAGAGCCCTTCCATGGCCAGTACCCACTGCCACAGACAGTGAATAGGAACAACAGTCACCAGTGGTTCAAACAGCACCAGATTTAACTGAACTATTGGATCAGGTACTGCATGAGATAAGGGCAGGTAAAAGGACATTTCTACTATTTGGACCTCAACAAAAGAAAAAAGGAGATCAGACACAGTGTTTCAGTCCATCCTCAGGTACTTCACTTTTTCTCCCCAGGTGCAGAACTTGGCACTTTCCTTCCTGGAACTTTATAAAGATTCTGTTGACTAATTTCTCCAGACTGTCAGAGTTCCTTTGAATGGCAGCACACTCATCTGATGTTTCACCTACTCCTCCCAGTTTTATGTCATCTGCAAAGGGTGCAGTCTGTCTCATCATCCAGGCCATTAATGAAGATGTTATGTAGTATTAACTCCAGGGTTACACGACAAGTGACTGACCTCGAGCTCGAGCTCCTGCCACTGATCACAACCCTTTGACNTGTGCAATATTTAAGACAAAAGAGTCTTCAGCTTGATCTTCTAAGTGTCAGAAGTTGAAGAGCCCTTCCATGGCCAGTACCCACTGCCACAGACAGTGAATAGGAACAACAGTCACCAGTGGTTCAAACAGCACCAGATTTAACTGAACTATTGGATCAGGTACTGCATGAGATAAGGGCAGGTAAAAGGACATTTCTACTATTTGGACCTCAACAAAAGAAAAAAGGAGATCAGACACAGTGTTTCAGTCCATCCTCAGGTACTTCACTTTTTCTCCCCAGGTGCAGAACTTGGCACTTTCCTTCCTGGAACTTTATAAAGATTCTGTTGACTAATTTCTCCAGACTGTCAGAGTTCCTTTGAATGGCAGCACACTCATCTGATGTTTCACCTACTCCTCCCAGTTTTATGTCATCTGCAAAGGGTGCAGTCTGTCTCATCATCCAGGCCATTAATGAAGATGTTATGTAGTATTAACTCCAGGGTTACACGACAAGTGACTGACCTCGAGCTCGAGCTCCTGCCACTGATCACAACCCTTTGACTTATGCAGTTCAGTCAGTTTTCAATCCACCCCACTGTTCATTGATTTTGTACATATTTTTTATCAGTTTCTCTACAAAGATGTTATGAGAGACAGCATTGAAAGCCACCACGGGTAACACCCACTGCTCTGCCTTCCTCCACCAGGTCACTTACATGATCTCATCACAGGGAGGCATAACCTCCACTTTGTAAATCAATCCTCACTACTCCCCAACACCTTGTTCTCCTTCATACGTTTGGAAATCATTCAAAACATCACTTTCCCAGGGTCTGAGGTGAGGCTGGCTGCCCTGTAGGTTCTTGGGTCCTCCTTTTTGTCCTTCTTGAAGTACGCATTGACATTTGGGTTTTTTTCCAGTCCTCAGGAACCACCCATGATCACTGGCACCTTTCAGAGATTAGTGAGGGTGAACTCACAATGACATCAGCCAGCTCTATGCTGTTCTAACTTACATAATTCAAATCTAGAAGAAGCAGCACATTCCATGAATTGAAGGATTTGTAGGGAGGAAAAAAACCTCATCCTTAGTTGTAAGTGACAGTGAACTTTAACCTTTGCAATTAAAGTAAGTTAATATTTGATTAATATCATATGTTTACTCAAGTTTTGACATGTATGACAAGTATCTAAATGCAGCTCTGTGAAACTTCTGTAAAGTTACATTATTTTATCTTCCATGTGGGTGCATTAGGTGTACTCCATCAGTTACATTCTAGTTTTAATTTCTCCAAGTATGGCTGCTCTGCTCCTCTTGTTTGGGTACATCATGTCCTACCATTTCTCTGCTGCAACTTTGAATACTGGACCCAAGCTCAAATCCACAACACAAGAAAGGATTCATATGTATGGCATTTATGGATCTATACTACCATCTGAGAGTTGGGGGTAAAAGATTCACAGATCTAAATGGAAGACAAGCAGGTTACTGTTTCCCAAAAAACAAGTAAAATCAAGTTCTCTTGGTGATGTTATCAGTGTGGGAATCTACTGGGCTGAGGTGTTATGGAATCAATATAGTTCACAGAATATATCTATTTATATCAAATAATTTCCTTCGGAACAAAGAAGTCAACTACTTTGATAACAGAAGGCCAGAGAGAGGCTAATTACTGTTTGGTTCAGACATGTTGGAAGGACCAGCTGAGTTTACATTCAGATTTTAGTGTGGTAGAGGCCTAAGTCAGCTAAGTTGGAAAGGCGAATGGGTGCCAGGGCAAGGGGAAGAGGGATGTGGAGCAGAAGTGTGACTTGAATGCCTTTCCTTAGCGGATGTCTCTTGCTACATTTCTAACTCTACGAAGTAGGTTGGTGAGAGGTGTTGTCCCAGTTAGGTAACTCACCAAGATGTTTCCCATATATTGAGTCCTCTCTCCAAACAGGCTAGGTGACAATCTTTTACCACAACTCATGAAACCAAACAAGTTAATAAATAGATTATTTTAATAATAGCTTTATTAATAATATGTGAAGACCTGAGACCTGCTGCAAGATCATCAAAATGTTGGTTGAAAGGTACCTCTGAAGGCTGTTTATTATTTGGACCAGGTCAGCACTAGACTATGTCAATCTTGGCTTTGCCTGAGTCTTGAAAAGCCTCAGAGATCCCTCCACTCCTCTGGACTGCCTGTTCTAGTGCCCAGCTACTCACTTGTTGGTTTTATTTCCTGATGCTCAGTCTGAACCTCCCAAGTTGTAAACTGTGGCAATTGCTCTGTTATCCCAGCTGACAGTGATAAGAAGGGTTTGGCTCCAACACTTTTCAAATGATCCTTCAAACACTTGTAGGCTGATGTTATGTTACTTCATGGCTTCCTTTCTACCAGCTAAGTCCAGTGCCTTCAGCTTCTCCTCAATAACTTTATCAGCCCTCCACTGAACACACTTTAATCTTGCCCTATCTCTCTCAATCAGAGGTATCCAAAACTATTTCAGGCATGGCTTCACCAGTGCCCAGCAGAGATTATCAGCAAATTCCCTTTGATGTGCTGGCCATGGCTCTAATGCACCTCCTTCCAGAAGAGCCACAGGTTCCTGTTCACCCTGGTATGAGCTGTAACCTACAGGGTTGTGACCTCATCAGCCACTTCCCACTCTGTACCCATACATGGGGCAATCCCATCTGTTCCAGGGGCAGAACTTCATACTTCTTATAAGGATCATGACATCTCTGTCTAATCCTTAAGCTTTTCAGGGTCCTTCTAGGATTGAACCAATAGCTGTTCCCTGACCTTAGTGTTACCTGCTCGGAATGAGCTCTGCATTGCAGCCAGGTTGTTGATGAAGGCACTGGATATGGGTGCCAGTATTGAGCACAGAATGCTTTGGTGATCACCAACCAAATATTGAGTTATTGATTGCTACCCTTAGAGCTTCCAATTCATCCAAACATGTGGTTTGTCCAGTCCATGCTTCTGCTGTTTCCAGAGGGGAAGGGTGGGAAGGTGATGTCAAAAGCCCTATTCAAACAAAGGTATGTTGTAGCCAACACCCTGCCCTTGCCCACAGGGCCAGACATTTCATCACAGCAGGCACTTAGCAGGTCAAGCATATTTTGCCTTCCTGGGCTGACTACTGCTGATTTTTCTGGGCTGGCTACTGCTCCTTGATGTTTCCATTGACTGAGATGTAGCTGACTGGCCCATCCGGAGGGCAACCCTCCAATCCTCAATGCCTTCCAACCCAAACCATCCTATAATTCTATGATTCCCAAGTCTTTCTTCTTGTCTTTTTTCAGGTCTCCTAGTAAGTTTGGGATAATTCCCATCCAGATCAGTGCATCTGAATACACAGAACTTGTCTAACCTCTTGCTCCTCCACTGCTGGCTGCCCAATTCCCTCCCCAGTTGTGTATGTACAGGCAAGAGTCAAGGAGCTGGATTTGGCTCTGAAGACAGAGGCAGGAAAAAGGCACTGGGTTCATCAGCTTTTTTGTCAACATCTGTTGTCAAAAGGAGCCTCAGTCAGCAGAAGCCCATTTTCCTTGAACTTGCTTTTCCAATTAGCAATCTCCAGAATCTGCTTTGTTCCAACCAATGCCCCTCGGCAGTCTCAGCTCCAGCTGGGCTTTGGCTTTCCTGCTTTTGACACTAAGTGCCTCACACTGTGGATGTTTTTGTGTCTGTCAAGTGGTAGTGGTTTACTTAGTACATTAAAATACTTTTTTTTTAGTTTGGCTAATCTAAACCACATAGGAGAGATGGTCTTTCTGACTCTTGCACACTTTTTCCAGTAGGTCAAGACTTATGAATGAGCATGGAAAAATTGCTCCAACTGCAGAAACAATTGGCAGCTAGCAGGAAGACATGGAAAAAATGTCTGAAATTATAACCCAGTTAAATGTGATTAATACAAATATCTATAAAAATTGAATGGAATTCTTTTTTTTTAAAAGCCTTGGAAGGAAGATGCAACTAGACAGTGAAGAACAATGGATGACCCTATAGGAAGGCTTAGGGTTGGTCTGCTATTGGAAAATATTCCTGGAAGAGGATCATACACACACACACACAGAGATTAGTTTGAGGTCAGGACTGGGGTCAAGGCTAATTTGTTTGATAAAAGCTTAAATTTTAAAGTAGGTAACAAAGCTGGGAAAAGTTCATTTAATCTGCATGATGATAATGTAGGGAGAAAGGAATATCAAAAGGTCAGAGGAATGAAAGCGCCAATACTGATATATGGAGTGGGAAACTGCTGGCTAAAAATTAGCCTCTTGTGGTGGCCAGCATGAAGTTATTGGATTGGTACAACAAAACAGAGGATCCAAAACTTTGTGTTAGAATGCAAAACTAGCTAGCACGGCGACCTGTAGAGGATTAGCAGTTGTGGCTGGAATAATAGGATGGAATTACATGCATGATTTAGGAAAGATGGAGGAGGAAAAAAGATGATGAAACAGCATTATACATTAATGACTTCAGAGAAAGGAAAGAGATGGTGTGAATAACAGGAGTCATGTTTAAGTAAAGATTGTTTAGAAAAAGTTAGAAAAAAACCTGTACTGTACTGGAGTATCAGAGAGCCTGCAGTATCCAAGAGGGCCTGGGAGTTGGAGTTGGACAGGGGTGTAGATGTCTGTCATATCAAGTGGAAATGAAAATAAGTACCTTTAGTTTCTCTATAAATATGGAGATATAAGATTGTATTCCTAAATGTGCTAACAGATCACTACATTGCACGGAGAAGATATGCAAGAGTGCTATGAAAACTTTGTCATATGGCTAGGAAGAAATTTGTAGAATCATTAAATATTTTTAGCTACAAGTAGGTAATTTCCATTACTTTGATTTGAAATAAAAGAAAAAAATCTGAGCCATCAGAATTCTCATTGAATAGAAACACTGCTTTTAGCCAACATAATTTTTCCCAATTAATTGTTATAGTTGCATCAGGTTGTATCTTCAAATTGATCTTGAAGACAGAGTAAATAACTTCTCTCATAAATATAACAAATTATTTAAAAAAAAAAACTTTGAACATTCTAATATGCAGTAAATATATATGAAAGAGGGAATTTTGAAAATACATACTAGATGTAATTCTGATTTTCAATGAGGGGAGAGGGAAAGCTAAAGAGCTAGAATACAGAAAATACACAAAATGCCTACAAAAACAGCATTATGCATTTGGGACCATCCTCAACATTATTTCCACAAAATCTCTCATGCCTATTTTTATTCAATAACTAGCAATTAACCAATTTTTTTATTTCAGTCTCTCTTATGTTGGCTACAGAGGTTTATAAGCATGTACAAAATGCGTACAAAATGTATTTGTTGAGTTGTAATTCCTATAAAATTCAAATCTAGAGGAAGCAGCATGTTCCATGATTGGATTGGCAGGGAGGCAGAAAACTGAACCCTAATTGTTCATGGGAGTGATCTTTAACCTGTGAAATTAAGGTAAGATAGTATTTGATTAATATCTGATGTTTACTCAAGTTTGAAACACATGACAACTATCTAAATGCGACTCCATGAGATTCCTTGAAGTTGTCTTTTTATCTTTTAGCATATCTAGTTAGGATTTCTTTATCAAATGTTTACACATTATAAACTGAAGTAACTGATTTTTCTCTTCAGAGACTGAGTAATTTGTTGTAGCTGTGTTGAAGTCAGTGGAGCTCAGCCTGAACATCCATTTCATTCTTGATGAACAAGTTTTATCAACAGACCCTCCCCTTTTGTGTTAAAATGCTCTGTATAATATTTTAGATTAATTGATTTTAGATTCAGCTCAACCATTTTTCAAACACTGCTTGCTTTAAAACTATTGATTTCATTTCTATAACCAGGAGGCCTTTAGACTGTAACATTCTCCAGGCATAGCCTGATTTATCATGCTTTGAAGCAGCCACAGAATCATTGTGACCAGCGTTGCTTCCTCAATGTCTGAGTGTGCCAAGTCACATGGCACACTCCTTGTCTGTGGAAGTTAAAGAAGAATGAAAAATTGATTATAAGAGTAAATAAAATCCTTATACAATGTTCTTTCTCTTTCAATAAAAGCAATCAGAATTTGACTTCTACTTCCCTATGCTGGGCAGGTATTAAGTATATTCTTAAATTACATCTGAGTCTATAATAGATTCCTAAAAGGTAAAAATTCATGAATGCTTATGATTTAAAAAATAATTGAAAATTACTTACAAAAGCAGACCTAAAGCACACTGACTTCTGTCCTAGAGTTGTCATGTCTCTCGCAGAGTTATCTTATGGGTAGTGCTCAGAGAGGCTGAGGCACTGTACTCAGCAGGCATTTAGGAAGTGGTGAGCATGGAGCATGCAAATGGTCTCACTGTGACATTGAGGCAGAGTTTGGTTGTGCAGATGCAGTGCTCTTCATAAAGCTGGGTAGTCACAAGTCCACACGACTTCTTGGACTACCTGGTCTATATGTTGCAGAGGTTCCCTTCTCTTCAGTGACTGAATTTATCATACTTGGGATGCTAGTTTAACCAAAAAAGTAAAAAAGTAATTCTCTACTGACTGACTGACATTTGATGTAGTATATTTATTATTCAATTATAACTAAACTTAATTAGTTTAATGCAATTTTAAGTATTCAATCAGAGTAGCAACATCTTAGGATTTGACATTCCATAAACTCGAGAACAGTTCACAGTCAATCTGAGGTAGGAACATTCCTGCCCATGCTTCTCTCCTTTATAACATAATCTTCTCCGGTATGTTTAGATGAGGTACTGCTGGGAGAAAAATGCTCCACTTCCTGGAAAAGTATCCTGGTGCAGTTAAACAGAAGTACTACAATAACTGCAAATCCTTCAGGCAAATATCAATCACTTCAGCAGGTGATGAAGAGAAACGGAAAAATGTTTCTATGGCTGCAGGGCAAACATTCTTCCCTTCCAAAGCAAGACTTATCTTCTCCTGCCTCTCCTAGCAAAGGCTACGATTGTGTCACATCCTCTTAAAGCATGAAAAGCTGACACAGCTTTTGCCTTTTCTTTGCCTATTACTGCATTAAATAACATTTAGTTGCATCCCAGATTCAAAAGCAATCCAAAACTCATCAAAATCTGACTTGTTCATATTCCCCAGTGCCACCTGCCCACTAATTTGCAAAGCAATTAATAACACAGCTCTTAAGATTCATGGCTCACAAGGTTTTGAATCTGGAGGAGAATAGCAGGTATTTGGTGGCAAATATTTAAGGACTTATTTACAGAAGAATTGGAGAAATAACATATATCATTCTTGCAATGAAATATTGATGAAAAGATATTCAGTTTAAATCAGTTTAAATCAATGTGAAATAGGTTTCTGCTGCATTCCACTACCATTTATCCCATTACCATGCTCAGCAAAGCAGGGTGTGTATACAGGGCTATGTTTGTACATGACTTAAAATGCCTCTGCTGTCAGTAAATAACAAAGGACAAGGTGATGAGAGAGTTCCTCTCTTGCTCTACTTTCACTTACTTTTGTGAAGATCAACCCTGTTTGTGCCAACGTTTTCCAAATCAAATAGCTGTGACTGAACTTCAAAAGATGAAAAGTGTGAGGCAAGTGAAACTATGCCCCTAGTTCAAGGCATTTGGGGAGTACAAAAAGTCACATGTGGCATAGGATATTGGGGTGTGTAATTTAACAATTTAACATTTAACAAGGTTAAAAAACCACTTACTTTCACATGAAGGAGAAATAATACACTTTCCACATGTCAAATAACAAATAGAAAAGCAATACATTATGATTCATCCTAAAAATTATTTTAACATTATGAACTGAATGACAGTTCTTAGTTATGTAAATTCACAAAAATAAAGTAGACAGATGTAGTTCAAGTTTTTTCACACTGAGTTACACATTGTTCCTGCTCTTTAATCAAGGGAAAATAAAAAGATAACTTTAATGTTTGTGAATATCTGTGAGAGATTAACAGAAACTGAAGCCATTTCATCTGGGCAAATTCAACTATTCTTTATAAAAATATTTTTGACTAAAAGGTAGAAGTCCTTCAGAAATACAACCATGAGTTCTGATTTTAAAACTGTGGTTTTGAAACAGAGCACCATTTTGCTGTTGGTATCTACATTCAAGTCTGCTATCAACAACGTATTTTATAGAAAGATTTCAAGTGGGTGGAAAAAAAGATTTTCTCTGTTATCACAATATGCCTCAATTTATTGACTCAGTGCCCGTGATTTTTTTATGTAAGATTGATCTCTTGTGAGGAAGATTTCTTGTCAGTCCATTACTCCATGAGTGTTTCTGCCATTTCATAGAATCACAGAATAGTTTGAGTTGGAAGAGACCTTTTAGAGCTCATCTAGTCCAACCCCCCTGTGGTGAGCAGGGACACCTTCCACTAGACCAGGTTGCTCAAAGCTCCATCCAACCTGGCCTTGAGCGTTTCCAGGGATCCACAGCTTCTCTGGGCCATGTGTTCATGCACCTCACCACCCTCATAGTAAAGACTATCTTCCTAATGCCTAATCTAAACCTGCCCTCTTTCAGTTTAGAGCCATTCCTCCTTGTCTTACCCCTACATGCCCTTGTAAACTATTTTAGGGGAATGCTAAAGATTCCCCTAAAGTGCTGAGTTTTAAGATGCTGAGTTAATATTTCAACAATCGGGAACAACTATATTTAGTTATACCCACCACCTTTCTTCAGTCTCTGATACATGTGCTAGAACACTCTTTCCAACTTCTGAGTCATGTTCTGTTTATCTCAAAGAACACAAACTTACCTGACGAAGCAGAGAAATTCTCTTCACGTGAATTTGCACTGCTTGCAAAAATACTTTCGTCTGAGCACTTAATTTCATCCAGAGGTTGTGAGGCACTGGACTTTCAGGAGTTTTAGAAAAGGAAGGATGATTTTGAAGTTAAAGCAGACAAATACTGCCTAGGAGAAGTGGATTTACCATCTCTGACACGCAGCGTTTGCATGACACTGGGCCAATTGCTCCAACTGAAATACCCCAGGCAGCCATTCTACATGCCTTGCTTTTTTTTGGCAAGTATTCATGCCCAAATTTTCTGCTATTCACTCAAAAATGGCAAAATACAGCAAAATCTGTGGACCAATGTACCTTTGTAATATTGTAAATTTAGCTAGGTTGCTCAAGACCGACTTTCTGTTTTCCCTCAGAAGCATTCTTAGGGAGGGATGGCTTTGGTTGCATAGATACAACCATCTCAAAAACACTGAGAAAAGAACCCGTTTTCAAAATTAGTTTACGCTTTTGACAGTTTTTATTTGAATGTCTGTTAAGGTGGCAAAATTATCAGTTCCTCCAGCTTTTTTCTGTCTGCATCCCGAGCTGACTTTAAGACTTTACTTCTGTGCAGATTTACCTCTGAGATTTTCACAGGCTTAGGTTCACCACCACCTACTGTAGGTCATTTGCACAGACCTGTTTAAATACAGCATCTGCTGGAAATGTGTGGTAAGAGAGGCAAAACGTTTTCCACAGAAGAAACTCAAAGTGGTGTTGATTTTAACAGTGTGCAACACACCATAAAAGAAGGAAAGAACAATGCTTTAAAACACAACCATCTAGAACAAGTATTACCAGAACTTCATTCATAGCAGCACAAATTGGGCTTCAGATGAAGAAAGCAGAATAAGCAAAGCATCTGCAATAAACACTTTCCCAACTGGAGTGCTCAATGTGATTTGCCTTACAGAGATTGAGTTGTGTGTTGGAGAAATTCCTGCACTGCTTTATAATTCATGCCAGAGAGCTGCTGATAAGAGACTGGAAATGCCCAGCAAACACACAGCTTCTCCCTTCTGTCTCATTGCCCTTGCAGGCAGGGCTGTGATAATTCACACTCCTGGCCCTGGAGGTGAGGAGAAACTTTCCAATCCCATCCCTCAGCAACCAAAGGCTATACGACTGTCAGGTTGTGTAATCCTCCTCCTATCACTCAAAAGTGGACCCTCACATTGCTCCTGGCGATGGGAAACCTCTAGGATGCTTTCCTTCTGCTAATAGGAAGGGACATTTAAAGAAAGGTGAGCTGTGGAGAGTTAGGGAGGAACACACAATTCTGAGTGTGCAGACACTGGCTGTAGTCCCACCACAGCTGGGAAGGACCCTTTTGCTGCTATAGTCAAGAAAATAATCTTGTTCAGTGAAGTATGGGCAAAATTAAACTGTTCATAACTTCCCTTTTAAAGGTTGAATATGAAAAAATTTCCCAGAGTTCCTCTATCTGTCATGAAGAAGGATAAACAGACATGTCTGAAATTAGCTCCTGACTCTCAGCTGTAACTGCATACCAAAGCTTTGTAGATTGTAAGTAACCCACTACATCTAGTGCTTAAAGATCTATAAAGTATTTAAAGTCAAACTCGAGCAAGAACAGTTATGCTCTTGTTTCTGAGGTGCTGGTGGATGCACACTGTATTACATCCACTATTCCTCTCTTTAAAACAATCTTCCAGCCTCCACAACATGAAAGAATTAACAAACCACCTCAGACAACCCCAGACACACTACCTTCCGTTAGCTCTTCCCTGCATGTAAAATATGATAATAGTACTACTTCAACTTACATGGTTGTACAAAGTTAAATTTATGAATGTTTTGAAGGAGTTGTGAGACTACCACAGGAAAATCATCATGGAAATTAATTAACCTGCCTTCAAGGCAGGGTTTGAAGAATGTACAGAGAATATGACATGAAAGATTCCACTTTACATGATGAAAATGAAGAGAAACATTGAAGAACTATACATTAATTAAAGACATCCTTGTATTGAATGAGGCAGGAGTCTTGTGGAAAAAACCACTCTGCAAATGTAATTTAAAAACTGATTCATATCACATACAACATACAATACTGTAGGGGAGGGCTTTGTTTCTGGAGCTTTCATGTTTTCTGTATAGTTTCCTTAAGATTTCTTAAAAGTATCTTTATTTTTTTCCCATTGCATGACTCCCAATCTGAATGCTGTGAACCAACTATCAGAGGAAATTACAGCTGTAGGAGAACACTTATTTCTCCATGTGACATGCTATGCTTATGGGCTCCATGACCACTTGAGAGTCAGCACTGGTAGGCTCATGCTCCTCAGGGCAGATTCTCCAGTGCCTCCATCCATCCCCCTCCTCTCAGCCACTGGCTACTGCCTGAATACCCTCCCTGCAGATACCTTCATGCCCCTTTGTCCAGCTTCCGGCCATAATTGTCCACCTTTTCATGCCCCACATCCATTCTCTGCTGTCCTATTTCCCAGTCCTGGAAATTCATCCTCTCTGTTTCCTTTCCCTCATCACTAAGCCCATGTATCTCACTCTGAGACCAGCTGTTCTTTCCCATGTGGTCATTAGACTCCAAAAGACTAAAGATTAATTAATATTACAGGAGATTATTCCTTCTTTTGGTTTTGTTGCCAAAGGAGCCCCTGAAAATTAGGAGACATGGTAAGCTACGGTAAGACAGGTGGAATTTTTCTTCTGTAATACAACCAAAACTGTGGAATTTAATCATTAGACAGGTAGAATGATAAGTGGAGCCCCTTGATGTAAGGTTAGCATGAGAAACAGCTGAAATGAAAACATCATTTGACACTTTTAAAATCTGGCAGAGTTATAAATAATGAAAATGTAACAATTTCATTGATAAGGCAACATTAGGAATAATTATTACTATATGCACCAGAAACCCCAAATCTGTGTAGCTAAATTTATATTGAGGTGTGTGCACCCAAACATGAGAACACCACTTGAATGTATAGATGGAAGAATTGTTACCCAGCACCCCAACAGGATAATTTGCACTTAAGAAATGGTGATTTAGTAGGAGACACATCAGGAATACCAAAGTAAATGCTTTCCACCTCCTTCCTCTTATATTGACTGTGTACTCTTATATTGTACTTTTAGGTAAAGAATATAAAGGTAACATAATTGCTTGGCAAAAAGAAGAAAACAAAAGGAGAAAGAATGAAAAGTAGAAGGATTAAATATATCTTACATTTAAATTTTGGTTAATTGGCAGTGCAGATGAGTCAATGAGGTGGGTGTTTGGCATCTAACACCAGTTCTGGCAACGTTTTGAGGAGGAGCTGCCCCAAACCACAAGCTCCAGGGCCGTGTGTGGTCCGTAGCACCGCTGTGTCCCAACATGGCTCAAAAACAGCAAAAACAGTAAGGGAGGAGCAAAACAAGTATACAAGGTGTGTTAAAGTCTTGGGGAGGGGAGTTCAACCACCAATATGTGAGTGATGAGAAGGAACAAAGACTATGTTTATTTCTCCCCTCCTAAAGCCGAGTACAAAGTGGTCCTGCCGCTGCAGGGCCAGCCCGGCCTGAAGGGACCCCGAGGGGGGGACAGCGACCGCAGCTGGATGGGAAGGACACGCCTGTGCCTTTCCCCGGTGCCATCGATTCATCCGAGACCGCAAGTGGCTGCAAACAGCGCACGCAAACACCTGGATGGAAAAATCTGGGAAAACGGCAGGATCCGCCCGGAAAGCCGGAGGGCGCGTGTTGTTTGGCTCTCGGGGATAACCGGACAGAACGCGCCCGAGCACCAAAGCGCCGCTCGGCCGCCCCCCTGTCGGAGCGCAGCCCCGCAGCCCGAGCGCGGACCCGCGGGGCCGGGTGGCTGAGGGCCGGGTGGCTGAGGGCGGGGCGAGGCCGCACCTGGGCAC
>VZRF01007596.1:798875-923918 GCA_013396875.1 Vireo altiloquus
GGGGCCGGCGCTGCCCGAGCCCCGGGGAGGGGGCAGGCGAGGGTCGCTCCCTGGCAGGTGCCGCCGGTCCGGCCGCCATCTCGGAGGGATGGGGCGGCCGCTCCCGGCGGGAGCCGCGGCGGTGCCGGCGCCGGGCGGCCGCTCCCGAGGGGACGCGGAGCGGGGCCCTTCCGCGGGTCCCTTCCGCGGCTCCCGGCGAACCCCGTCCTTCCCCTTTGTGGTGCGGGAGGTGTTTGCGGGAGGTGGCTTTTGTGCCGCCGCGATTTCCCCGGCCGCCGGCGGTGCTGCCGGGCGGGCAGGCGGGCGGCAGCTCGGCCGTGCCCCGAAGTGCAGAGCGGGGAGGCAGCGATTTGTAACCCTCGTTCTCGGCGGTGCCTGGGCCTGCCTGTGCCGGTGCTGCCCAGCCCGGGCAGCAAACTGGTTGAGCGGGTGTGGGGCGTGAACGCCGCGCGCAGAGCCCTTATATAGGCACGGCTCCTGGTTAAGGTCTCTCCTCGCTGCTCAGCGAACATAACTTTTAATTTCCGAGGGCGAGAAGGGTGTGTGAGATGTGGTGGAGGTTGCTGCGGTGTATGGAGCAGCACCTGGCATGGGGTCAAGTCCCCCAGCACCATGAGAAGCTGGGGCCGAGGCTGGTGGTCGTGACCTTGGCTCTTCGCTTCACATGTAGGTGTTAGGGTGGGTCTGGCTGCTCTTTCTTCACATGACTTCTCCTGGGCTCGAGTATGTGATGAGTAGTGATTAAGGTATTATGCAGGTGCTCATTACACTTTTACCTTAATTATCTGCTATAAAGCCTCTGCTTTGTGGATGGTAAACCATCTAAACCTGGTGCATAACAGGGAATTAATTTCCCCGTTTGTCCTGAGCTACTGTAGTGACTACTAGTAGCTTTAAAATTGCTTTGGGAGATAAAGAAGGATTACTATCCCAAATTTATGGAGTGGGAATCTGCGATTTAGACTTCTTTGAGGTAACACAGCGTGAGGAGCGAAGGGAGGAGCTAGGAACACCTGTGTTTGCTGTTCCTCACCCTTGTCCATGTGCTCAGCAGTTGCAGCTTCTGCTGTAAGGCTTTTGCGGTTGAGCAGTCCAGGCACTTCTAGGGCCTGGGTCTCCATTTTTCAGTATTTCACATGGAAGATGGGAGAAAATTAATGCTCAGAATTCATATTTTTGAGGGTTTCTGCCCAATATTCACTTACACTCTTCCCATTTTTCCTTTTTGTATTTTTTTAGTTTATACTTTCTAACTTCAGAGGCAAATGTTGCAAAAAACCTTCACTCCTTATATTGACCAGTGCACCATCTATTTTTCACCCTGTATGAGATTGGGAATCTGTAGAAAAGGCAGGATGTACTCTAATTAAAGATGGTATCAAATGGGTCATGTGTTGTGGAGCATGGACAGGCACAGACACACATAATCGCTTGTGGTCAAGCATTGGCATTTGAACACTAATGCCCAAGGAAGGCAGTATAGAGTGGTCTTGGCCAAATTTGTTATGTTATTTGAATTGTCTGCTGGAAGGTAATATATGATGTAGTATAAAAGATTGTGTATGTGTGGTGTGTGTTACAGACAGCAGTACAGATGAGATTTGGATCTGCTGCAGCAGAGAATGAGGCTCTTTTTTGTGGTTGTTCCCAATTTTGTAACAAACAAAACAGCTACTAACATGAATCATTAATATGGATGTGGAAATTATGCTCTTAATTCCTGAGTTTGTATGTATGTGTTGGTCCTAGAGTCCTTGTCTTGTTCATAGGGATAGGAAGAGTCTTACCGCCGTGTTCCAAAGTAAAATGCTCCTTCCCACAGTGGTGTCCCCCAAAAGGGGAACTGCCCCAACAACAGGCAGTGACTCTAGCCACCATTCCCCTTCCTGAGCTTTGTACTTCTCTGGCAGCATCTGAGTTTTGATCTGTAGGATCCTCCAGTGCTGAGGGAATTGCTAGGATGGCAGTGCAAATGAAGCCCTTCAGACTTTCTGCTCAGACCAAGCTGTAACAAACGAGACTGCAATAAAGGATTTTTTTGCATCTCTTGGCTAGTAGGGGAGAGAATATTGTTGAATTGTTTATAATTCTGCAATCAAGGAGCAAAATTCTATGGAACAAGCAAATATTTGCAGAGCTCAATTATATCCCTGTGCCAAAAATCAAAGGCATGAGGCAAACAATAGCCTGAGAAGACACTAGGAATCTGTCAGGGAGAGTGTTAGGTGACCAAAATGTAGGCATTATTGCTGCTGCTCTCTGTAGTAAGGGTAATGACTAAAGAGCATTTGAAGGACAAGTGGCTCAGTATTGAATCTCTCATCTTCCTTTTTACTGCCCAGTGAGATTTGCTTAATGTATGTGCTGAGAGGTTGAAATACTGGACTCTTTGATTTTCAGAGTAAAATTTGTTTGTTGGTTGGTTGTTTTTTTTTCTTATAGAAAACATGATCATGCCTAAAAGAATTTAAGAGAAAAAAAATTACATGTTGTGCCATCTTAGACTGTATATCACTAAACCAGTTTGTGTGAAAGGAATTCATGTATGGATTTCTTTAAAAATCTGTGTGGGTTCTTCTTGATCTCAGTGCTTTTCCAAGTGATTTCTTATAGGCCAAAATTACTCAAATAAAATATACTTACACTCTTCTTTTTGTACTGTACTGTTTTCTCTCATGTATGGACACTCAAGGTTGTTTATCCCCAAGGTTAATTCATGTGCTGCTTTTCCTGTGATGTTACCATTTGCAGGTATTGGCTTTCGTTCAGGGCAGTTCAATTCACTACATTCTCTCAAGGTTACTATTTCAGTATTTAAAGTACTGTAACATTGTCAGGCTTTGTCTTTAAAAAAGAAAAAGTTGAACCTCTTTCCTTAAATTCATTAAACTGCAGCGAAGAAAAATGTCTTGCCTTTGAATCCGAGGACTGCAGAAGTAAAAGGAAGGTGTATCACTCACCATGTACAGGTTAGGAAAGTGAAGCATCTGAAAACTTTAGTTTTTATAAGGCACTATTGTATTGTGTCACAAAACTCCATTTGCTTCGGTGGCTCATGTATCAGTGTAGCAGTGGAAATGCATCAGGAATGCTTTTTTTTATATTTGGTAATTATTTCTAGACATGCTAATTGAAGAAGCATGTACATATTTAATGTAAATTAAACTATATCCTGCGTGATGATATTGTATGAAGATTTATGTAGTAAGGCTTTTTTAATCTCATGAATAAATAAAATACAATTATAACTTTCTTGGTTATCAGTCATTCAATGTATGTGGAGCAAAACTGATGGGAAATTATTTAAAAATCTTGACTGTCATTCACTTGCAAGCGTATTCTAAGGCTACAGAATAGAGCAAGGCTTTAAATTCTGTTCAGTTCTGGACTACTCAGGTGATTAGAGAAAAAAAAAAATCTTCCTTCTTGTATATTTCACCTTTGCAAGAAGGTCCCAGTGTCAGAATTACTGAGTAGCTTGTTTGGCTCTTCTTTTTTAGTGATCTTGACCACTTCTCCTGAAATCAGGTTTTTGCACCAGCTCTCTGATAGGTCATTGTAGCTTTCATCCCTTTGTGACTGGCTCAAGCTGTTGAGCAGATCCTAGAAGCAGTAATCCTCAGTTTAGATTCTGTATCCATTTATATAGTGGGTTTTTGGGTTTTTTTTGAGATACTGTTTTATGGAATTTTTATAAATAATTGGACTGTACAGGTTGGAGAGAAATGAAGCTGATCAGGAAGCTAATGCAGATTTTGGGAATACTAGCTGTATTTAATTACTTGTATTACACACTCAGATTTAACATTCTTGTGGACATCTACTGGTTGAGAAGGGAAATCTGGATAATATGCTTAAATAGTGGAAGGAGCAGTAATGCTCAGCCAAGGTTACTGGAGTAATCAAATGCAGAGTTCAGTACTGTAACAGGGTTTTTTTTAAATCTGTCTGTCTTAGGATATATCACATAATTTCTGAGTTATTTTGCTGCAATTGACTCGTGTTTGGTATTTCCATCGCAACTTGATGTATTACTGGTGTGTTTTCTCTGCCTGGAATTAGTGCATGTAGGAACATGTTATATATCAGTTTTCCCAATATATTTGTGTTAAAGGAGCTTACCCAGTGAAAAAAGTGACTTGGAACCTTGGGTAGTCACATTACCCCGGACTGACTTTAGATAGGATATTTAGAAATACCTTTCATTGTGTCTTATCTTCACAGTGATTAATGATGATGATGTGTCACTGTGTAAAGATAAGAGATAAGTGGGTTTCACAAAGTGGAAGTCTATCTAACTATTAAATTGGGAAAAAAACCATTCAAGATTGTTATGTTGTTTAAAAGACTGTAATGCATCTGACAGACTTTGTTTGTCATTCAAATAATATACTTTTGTTCTTCTTCATTTGTATTATGAAGCTGTCAAGATCCTAAAACCTTAGCACTCCCTGTGGGTCTGAATGTTGTAAGAATCTTAGTAAAGTACTTCCTGTTGCAGTTTAATAGGAATTGAAATGTTTCATATGGAATTACTTCTGGTTTTGAGTTGTCTGTGTATGTACATACATCATGCATGTACATTTCAGGCTTTCTGTAGTTGTAATGAACTAATATATTCAAATGCTTGTTGGTCACTTTCTTAGTTTTCTTAATTTTCTTCTTGTAACTCTTAAATGCATTATCCACAGTACTTAAACTTTCCCTTAATTATTTCATATCTATGTCCTCTGTGATCTGAGGTTTTGTGAAGTATTGTGCTTCTTTTCATTTAATGTATTATTTATGTGCATGTCATCTTTGTTTGCCAAATGCCAGATCAAACTGTTTTGCCCTAAATTCTGGGACGTCAATTTTGCTTTTGCACTTGAATATCTGAAGGTTTTTGCTACTTCTTTCATGTGTTTGTGTCTGATTTCCTTTGATCAAGGAGAATCTGATTATTCTTGTGGTATTGAGGTGCTGCAGACAAACGTCTACTTTGCTGAGATTGATAAAGCATTTCTGTGATCTTTGCATAAACTTCAGTTCCACAGCAGGTAGATGCCTGTTTGTTTTTTTAGCAGCTTTTCAGTGAGAAGATCCAGAGCAGTGATGAATAGAAGAGATATTCCTGATGTTGTGTGGGGTTTGCACAGTTGTGTTGTGGTAGCTGTTTGCTTAGCTTTGAGTTTGCTTTAAATCATTTCTCTCTGTGTGCCAAAGTTTGTTTTTTCACTGTGTTTTCATGTTACTTTTCTTGGCATGAAGACACCAGTAGCAAACTTCTCATATTAATGTTTCACTTTTGTTAAATTCATTCCTTTACAGTATGGAAAATGCAGCTTTTTGTGTTCCAGTGTTACATGCATGTGCTTTTTGATTGGACCAGCTGGAAAAACAATGTTGACTCAATTTCTTATAATTATTTAATAGAGAGATTGTTTCCTCTGCATCATATAATATTTAAATTTTTGAGCTCTGTTTTTCCTTACAAGACTAAATACACATTTGATGCAGTGTTGCACATTCAAATCCTTTTTTCTGGTTTGTGAAAAATCTGGAAAATTTTCTTTATTTTGCATACAGAAATAGATGAAATTGTCCAAGCTTTCAAAGTCAACCCCTTCAGTAGTAATTACATGTGTAATTAAAGTCATTCCTTGGTACTTACATATTCTGCGGACTGGTCCTCTTGGAAGGTATTAACTTGGTGGGATGTGGTGAGCATTTTACTGGGGTGTCTTCTGCATTGGTACTTCATGCTGGAACCAGCTGCCTTGTTGGTCTTGTGCACGGTAATATATCTGCTTGCACAAAAAGGAAAATGGATTTTTATGCCACATAACCTTTACCACTATCAGAGATGTAATGTGCACTCATCCAGTTTAGAAAAAAGTACATGAGGCTTCATAAATCTAGTTTTCTTTGATGAATATTTTCTTCTAGATACTCCTTTTTCCTAGTGGTGGTTTCAAGAAATAAAATGAGTGAGAATGTATCAGTTCTACCTGAGATTTTGATAGGATGGGAATGGGTGTGGTAGATACAAATCCATGATACCATGTATCAGTTTATGGATGCCACTGTAAAAGCATCTCAAAAAATCTTCAAGAAAATAGTAGTAACACCACTGCAGTTAGTACAGTTCTGTCTGTTTTGATGCCAGATGCTGGAGGATGCACTGTGGTTTTGTTTCACTTAGGAAGATCTGGAAATATGCCTTGCCCAGTTCCATCCACATGGATTATCAAATTACTTGTCTCGTGCCAAGCAGAAGCCATCAAGGCTCTGCTTTATTTCAGAAAAATGCTCATTCAAATATTTATGGTTTGAAATTAATTTTGCTCGTGGGTGTGGTGGCATACTGAAATTCTTCATGTGGCTTTGATGAAAAGAGAAAGATACAAACTCTCTGAAGGTGCTGCGGCATGCCTGGGTTTGTAACCACAGCAGGAGTGCTGAAGGGGTCCGGGCAGAGCTCTGCTGCCTTCTCACTTAAGGAATAGATCAAGTGAGAGCTGGAAGAATACTCCAGTTTGAATAAACTAGCCTTGATTGTTGAGTTGGAATAAGCTTTCAATATACAATTATATTGGGAGTAAAATAAATTTTGAAAAAACTCCAGTCGTGGGAAACAAAAATATTTTTTTATGCTCCTAAGTTCACTGCATGACAAACCACCCAAGAAAGGCCTTTCCTTTTGTCCCAGAAGAGAAAATAGGACAATATTGCAGTGTTTATCCACACATCATTACTGTGATTTTTACATATTTTAAGTTAAGGTATTTAGTTTCCCTTCCCTTGGGAGGCTGGTATCAACAAATAGGAAGCACTTTCCTGTTGCTGGTGAGTTGCCTGCATCTTACCACTTTTCATTCCCTTGTTTGTGTTGAATGTGGCATCTGTGTGTGTGTGTGTACAGACCTGCTCCGTGTCAGGGGAAAGAGACCTCAGGGAGTGGACTGGAATGTGCTGTTGGAGCTCTTAAAATGTTGACAAACAGTGAGAAATTATGACTTCCAAAATAAACGATGGATGGGCTCATTCTACTTACCCTCTCCGGAAGGGAAGGGAGAGACTAGGGCTTTGCTTTCGTGCTTAGTTTCTTGACTTTTGATACCATACATCAGCCACAGGGCATATTTTTCCCTATGCTTAATGGTCTATTAATAGATGTAAGTATTTCCATTATGTTTCCTGGGTTTAGTGGTGCTAAGTGCTGTGGTTACAAGTAAACATGGCACTTTTCAATAGTCAGAGGAAGTGGTTTTAATGGTGCAGTGAAATAAGAGGGTGACCTTCCGTTGGCACAAATGAGTTTTTGATGAGGTTCTGGATGTGGGTGCAGTGTTGCAGGGTTGTGGGCCAGGATGTGTTTCATGGCTTGTTTGAGGCCATGTTATGGCACTGAGTGAAAATGTTTGAGCACTGCATAGGGAAGAAATTGTTTAGAGAAAGTATTATGGACAAAGGTTGCTTTTTAATGGCATTATCAAGTGACAGAACTGAAAGAAAATTTGAAAAAGAAATAACCACACAGATTGAGGCATTTAAAGATAATGGGAATAGCTTGGTTTTCATAATAATTTTATATTCTATGGGCACTTTTGATCTCTTTCCTGCCTTTCAGTATGTTTTCTCTGGTTTGGGCTGGGGTTTTTTTTTGCCTCTGAGGTTTTTGTAATCTCTGCTCTTATAATAGAGTCACTGCCTTTATCCAGTCTTCCTTTAAGTCTCATACAGCCAAAGGATGTCATAAAAAGCGTAAGTAGCCTATATTTGAAATATAGTAATATATTTAATCTATGATGTAGTTGTCCAAATCACGTGTGAGTGGAACCAAAAGTCATGTTGCACAGTACAAACACATCCACTTTCAGATCCAATTTTTGTCATGACTGGTCTGTTTGAAGTGCTGAAGATGAACTGAATACTATAAGGGAAGTCTTCATGCAACCAGGATTCCTTGTAATGAGTGTTCCCTAAAGCATAGTGACAAGCTTACAGGCCATGTAGCAACTAAAAAGGTGTTTAAAATAGCACAGTGATGCTCCTGGAAGATCACTAAATTCTCTGTTGGTAAAAACCCATGCACTGCATACAGCTTCTGATGCCTGCTTGCTGCTAATGGTGCAGCTGTGCTATTGATAAAATGATACCCTACTAGGATAACTCTTAAGATTTTAGAAGGTGGCTTTTTATTTTTCTCACTAATGGAGTTTTCTTCCATCCCTATTCTCATACACTCCTGCCTACAAGGTCATAAGGCTGGCCACATTAGTGAGAGAAACAGTGTCTCTCTCGCTGCTGTTCTCCCTGGTGCCTAGAAAAAGGCGTTAAGGGTAGGGTGTAAGATCACAGCAAGCATACAGTATGCTTCCCAGAGTCACACAAATCATGGTTACAGGACTTAGAGATGTATCCAGAAGATATATCTTGGCTATTTCTTCCATGTGTACATATTCCCATGCCCTTGTCTGCTTCTTTCTCCAATTTCACAATTACACTCAATACAGTAATTCTTGCTCTTGGTGCCCCAGCAGAGCTCACTCCACTCCATTCAGCCTAGGGAGAAGAGGGAGAGAAAAGTGTGATGGAAGAGACTGGGCCCATCAGATGGGCTCCAGCAGGAGCTGACCTCTCACCAGCCCACCTGCCTCCTGCACTGGGAGCCCTGGGGGCTGATGTAGCTCTGAAAATTTTCTTGTGGCAGCTGCAGGGGAGGCAAAGAGCCCATGAATAGGAAAAAGGTGGAAATGAAAAGAAAGTGCATTCCATTTAACCTCTGCTTCAGGCATTACTGTTCAGAAACAGAGAATCACCATATCAAAGAACTCTTTGAAAATCAAAGGTAACAAAAACAAATAGGTTGAGGAATGTTTTCCTAGTCTTCACAGCAGCTCTTGGTTAACTGTGTTGCAGTGTGATATATTTCCTTAAGTTATAGACTTGGAAAAGTAGAGGGGCAAAAGTTCTCAAGATGGTTTTCTAATGGTTATTTTGCACTGAAATGAACCCAGATATCTACTGGTCATGCACGGGTCTTGAGAAATTCTGGTCAAAGTCTTCCATGGTGTAAGGTAGTACTTGGAAGATGTAATTTTCATATTCTGACCTACGGGCAATGTTTCAAGCTGATTTTATTATGTAGTCCTTCATAAATTTGTACAACTGAAAAGTCCCAAGGAAGAAAACTCTTAAAAGGAATATGGAAAACTGCTCAGCAGCTAGAAGCTAGTTTTAATTGCAGTGGTTTAGATTTGAAAGTATTCAGCCACCCCTGTCTGTCCTCCAGCTGTGTAATCTAGTCCTTTACTTCATGCCTTGCTGGAATAAACCAAATTTGTTTTTCTTGGGTGTCATTTGGTAAAAAAATGTAGTGTCACTATTGTCTGACAGATGCCAAGTGCTGTTATTAGGGAACAGTGAAATAAATAAATATACATATTTATTTGTAGGTAGAGCTAGAGTGACATTCTTTGAGTATACGGTTTGGGGTCTTTGGGAATTCCCTGTGTAGTAGTTTACACAAACTGGTAAGAACTGATGGTGTCAGATTTGTAGAGGAAAAGATTTTCAGTGTGCATCATCTAACACTGCTTTGAGAAGTTGGTACAGGATTTGGCTCCTGGTTCTGGATTTAATGAAGCATGTTACATTGAAGTAATCTGCCCCTGAGTCTTCAAATGTTTAATCAGGCACAAGAATCTCTTTATCTTCTGTTGCTAACTGACTATGTCCTTTTGATTCAGAAATGTCCACTGCATCAATTAAAAAGTAGTAAAAGCAATGACAAAAATATTTCTTTCTTGCCAGTTAGATGGTTCTCTTGTCTATGCATAGAAGCCATACCAAAATGTCTGCTTGCTTCTTTGGGAGAACTTAATTTAAAATCTCATTTGTATTTTCAGGTAAGAAGTTTGGATGCTGATCTACTGAAAAAAGTGGGATTTTTTTTTTGTTAGTTTCATTTTGGTTTTTGTTTATAGCATTAATCCTCACTGAGGTAGAGAAGGTAGGTATAGTTGGCTGTTGGTGGTGATACACCTGTATCTTTGTCCCATTGCCTGTTAGCCCAGATGAATCCATTCTTCCTTCTACTGTCAGCTGAGGCTCAGAGAGCAGCCTTCTTGTGTGTGTAGACCTGTGCTTCCTTCTTCCCTTTCTTCTTACATACACAGGGCAGGATGTGGCTTTTGCTGCATCTCTGACTCCTCTCCTCTTCCAAAATACTTACTGGTTTTTATTACTTTGCCAACTCAACCTACTCATCCCTCTCCTCTTTTCCCTTGCTATGCCTTGGCAGGTGTTTCAAGTCCTGACTCTGTGTCTTTTGATTTGTATCTACATGTGAAAGAAAATTCTGGAAGAATATAGGATTCCCCTGTAAGGGCTGACTTTCGGCTGAAGTGTTTGGTGATCTGGGGCTCCACATTCAGCAGAGCTACTCTCTGTTGCCACTATCAAACAAAAGCCTTTCCCTGTACAGGTGTGTCCTGAACTTTGTTCTGCCCACAGTTAGTCTGTGTCTAATCAGCGCTGGCAAGGAGTTCCAGAGTCAGCTGCCTTTGCTGAGAATCCTACAATGAATGTATCTTTCCAGTGAGGCAAGGTTTGTGAACAGATAACCTCTTCTTATTAGACCAACCAATTACAGTCCAAACAAGGAAGGTTCCTTGCCTATTGATCTGAAGAAGGAGCAGCTTGGTTCATGACACGTGCAAGTGGAGAGGAGAAGTGGTGTAAGCCTTGAAGTTCTGGAGGCAGCATCTGGTTCCTGCTCTGTCAGACGCACAGGATGTTGTGGCCCAGCCTCATATACTGGGACACAGCACCTGTGATCTTTTACTCTACTGTAGCTGTGCTGCAGGGCAACCACTGCTCAGGCTGCTTCTGTTCAACTCAGTTCAGGTTCTAGAGAGGCACTGGCCAAGAGGGTGGGAATGAAAGTTCAGATGTGTGATTTCCTTTGGAAAGTTTTCTAGTGTGGTTCCTGGCTTTGCACGGTCAATATTTGCTATTATGTTTCAAGAACTGACTAGGTGAAATTAAAAGGCGTCTCTTGGGGTAAGAACACAGTGTGGAACCCATTGATGTGTTTTGGTCTTTCTGTGCTTATATTCAAAACTGCTTTCACCTAATGAAGCAACCTTGGTGGGTCATTTTATTAACTGAAGTCGTAATGGTGGAATTTCAGATTAGCAAAGGGAAACAAAACTGGTGTAAAAAAGAAATAAATTTTAAAAACCCAACCCTAACAAAAATCCCTTTTTCACATATCTTTCATGTCAGTATGTTTTGGATGTGTACGTCATGATTTTTAAAAGCAACTAAACCAAGGGAGAATTGCTGACGTGTATCATAATAGTATGCAGTTTTCAGATTCCTTGTAAATGCTGCAGCTAGCAATCTTTTGAATGCACTCCTGCGATAATTGCTAGATATTGATAAATTTCTAAGTCTAGTAAGTGCATTTAAGGAGGCAGGCAAGGCTCTTTTTTCATGTTCTGCTGTTAATTTGTTCCTAGGTTTTTCACCAAGGTTTGCGCTGTATAGTAAAGATAAATGGCACTACTGGTTTGCTTCTATGGAAAACATGATGCAGTCTCCACTTTCCTTGTTTGAGACCTTCCTTTGTCAAGGAAAAATGTTAAATTAAAGCTTACTGGAAGAAGTAAAAATGTCAGCCATAACACTTAGCAAGCTTGGATTTTTTTGTTCTTGATAGGGTGGGATTTATGGCACTCCTGTGGGCACATCTGGAGCTAAACATGCAGGCGAGCATGTTGCTGTTACTCTTTTTGCAGGGACTCTGCTGTTACAGGCTTCTGCTGCTTCTTTAGTGTCAAGTGTATTCTATCACTACAGCAGTGGTAGCTTTGCTGTTTTTCTCTAAGATTTTTCTGGAGGATGCCAGAGTTAGGAGAGAGTGAGAGATCCTACTGCCACCTACAGCATCAGCATTTACCAGATCTGTTCTGAGCACATACATGCTGTTCTTCAGTGTTTCGGGATTTGAGTTACTAAGATAGTTAGGGATATGCAGCAGTTATCTGAAAAAGCACCTTTTTCTCTTACTTAGCTGAGCTGTGGTTCTCACTGGGAGCTGTAACTGGAACCCACTGTCAGAGCCTTACATGCCCAAGGGCAGATTTTTTTCAGCAAATTTGAGGGAAGGGAATTTATGAGGCCAAGTACAACTGCTTAGTTTCAGATTTAAGAACTTTCAAAGTAATTATAAAAATTTCCTTGTTATTTAGCTTTGTTTTATTCATCTTGACAAAAAATTCAGTGCAATATAAATAAGGGAGGGGAATAAGGTAATGTTTTGAGTGTTATGTAAAATATCCTTAAATTTTTTTACCTTTGAAAATAGGGTATATTTTAAACTCCTATACAGATTGCCTGCTGAGTATAGAGAACTATCAGCTCTTAACACTTTGCTTGTAGCATGAGGGTGTGTGCTTTTTAAAATGGCTGGCAGAACAAACTGCAGACAGGAGGAGTGAGGGGTTTTGTGTACAGCACAGACATGTGGGAGATGGAAAGTTAAACTTTGAAACAGTAAACTATTGAGAAAGGTGGAGATTTCCCTTGCTATTTTCACATCTCATCTTTTAAAATATAGTGAGATGAAAGGTGGTGTAGTTTCATTTGACTGACAGAATGAGAGTAGTAGTCAAATGTGTTTTGGGAGTGGAGGCTTTTCAACTGTGTCCTCATACATGTGTGTGGAGGCAGGGGGTGCACTACGGAGCAGTATATGTTGGCAGGGATTGTAATAAATAAAGCTCACTTTATTTTTGGAAGAGTTGGAAGGAATAGGTATGAAATGACATTTTTTTGAGAAGCTGTAGAAGGAATGTAAAACTTAAGGTAGCTGTTTCCCTTGGAGTCCTGAATGCTTAGGGAAGGTGATAATAAGGGAAGAAACAACCTCAGCAAAGGCAAATCTTGTGCTTGATTTTAGGGAGGAGAAGAGGTCTGGGGTGTCTACAGTTCAAAGCTGAGACACTGAGCATCCACATATCTTGTGGATGGACCTTATTTTGGTGTATAAGCAGCTGTGAGGCAGCGTGGGGTTAACTTCAACTTGTTGCAATTATGGAAAGTTTTCAGTTTCAAAAACCTCTCCGAAACATGTAATGAAAATTTTAGTAATCTGATTTTTATGCCCCTGTTAATACTCCTGTAGCTTAAGTCTTAAATGATGACCAATGTGAACTACAGTTGAGGTAGCATGCCCAGGATNGAAAGTTTTCAGTTTCAAAAGCCTCTCTGAAATATGTAATGAAAATTTTAGTAATCTGATTTTTATGCCCCTGTTAATACTCCTGTACCTTAAGTCTTAAATGATGACCAATGTGAACTACAGTTTGAGGTGGCATGCCCAGGATTGACAGCTCTGATGTCAGTAGTAAGGAAAGAATCCATTTTTTCTTTTTTTTCTGTAGATGCTTCTAGGTTCTTTTGAAAACAAAGTCTTTGCTTCAGATATACTTGGGTGAGTTCTGGCAAGTTATTCAGTGATTTTTCTGTGGCAGCTGCCTGTTCTCTGAAGAACATGGTCAATGAGGAGAAAATGGTAGGAAGTTCACACTGATGTCTTGTATGGGAACTACAGAAAAGGGTATTATTTAGTGCTATTTACAAGACATCGCTGTGGTTATGTAAATGTTATCAATAATGAGCAATTGGTATTGTTTTCCTTAATCCTTCTTATGATGCATTGATTTTTTTTCTCCAATATTGAGTTCTGTACTGTAAAAAATCTTTATTAGTTGAAGTCACTAACTCATGACATTTGTTCTGATGTTCCCCTTCCTACTTAGTTTACTTATAGAGGTTTGAGTTTTGTGAGGAAGACATGTTTGCTAATCAGTAACTGTGACTAGATCCCCTAGAAGGGCACAGAGCTCTTGAATCACTTGAATTTTAAAAATAAATAGAAGTGTGGGGGAGGGAGAGTTGACAAGATATTGGAAAGCAGGTGGGTATGTTGTTTTGTTTTTAGAGATGCTGACTTAAAAGCAAGAATGAAGCTCATCATTTCAGTGTTGAAGCTCTGAAAAACTATGGGGAATAAATAATAAGACACTTAAGTTAAAATTAGGCAAACCCATGCTTAATAAAGAATGACATACATTAAACAGTAAACAGGGTCCATATACATTTTATTCTGTGAAGAAATGTCATTAGTAGAGAGTAACTCATCAATTTTCATCATAGTCCTGTTATATATTTATTTATAAATGTAAAAACGTGTGGGTTTTGCATATTGATTTTTTTCTTTTCTTCAGTCAAATCTTTGCTTTTGTTAAAGAATCTTTTAAAAGGAGCATCCTGCTTCTGTTAGATGATCCTGGAAAAGAAAATCAATGTGTGAGGTTTCATACCGGAACATCTACTAGATATGCATTGACTTAGTAATCTTTAATCCTGCATGCAAACAGAAAGAAAAATGCTGTTCAGTAAGACTATTTTTTTCTTACTATTTGCTTTTTTTCATCTTCTGGTAACAGATTTAACTTCTGCAGTTTTTAAGTATGCACACACACACACACGAGTTGTTCTGAAGTGTTCTGTATGTATTTGTACTTAGAATTCTTCTGCACAGAGTTGCAGGAAAGTAAATGGTGCATGTCTCTGTGGTTCAGTGGGATTTATTGTCATGATGGGAAAAAGAATAATGGGATTACGATTAAATAAAGGTCGAGAATTTTATGTTGGCATTACTGCACTGCTGTTGTTTTCTAGTGACCTTTTGCATGCATTGCTCTTGCTGTGCTTTCATTAAACTATGAAAACACTGAACTCTCTTCGGGTTTGTTTCTTGTCTCTGAGGTTAACAGGGCTTCAGTGCTGTCTGTTTCATGCTGCTCTGAGCATTCAGCTTGAGCAAGTGCTGAACCTGGAAGTGTATATTGGACAGCTATACTGTGTTAATTTGTTGAAACTCTGCTAAACAGTACATGCTAATGAACATTTACACAGGTTTGTTACACGTGAAGAAGATATTGTAAAGTGCAGATTTGTTAGTGTTACATCAGGAATTGGGTTCACTTCGTCTATTTTACGCATTCTGCTTAAGTGTTTCAGTTCTGATGAAATTGGTTTTGAGGCTGTTTTATCTCTTTAGCAGTCCAAGGAGATAATTACGAAATTAAGTACCTAATATTTCAGTTCCTTTGCTAAGATGCTTTTAGCTAGTTTCTTCCATTCTTCTCAGTCCTGCTGTTCTGTCCTTTCGTTCCCTTGAGGTCTGTTCCTCTGACAATGTAGATGAGCCACCTTTATTCAGGAACCCAAAGGCCGATTGGTGCTATGTAGAGTAATATATAATGGAATTGAAAAATGTGAGCATTAGGTAGTCTAATTGTTAGAAGCCCTGATTTTAGAGTGTGCTCTTTTAGAAGTGTTTGATCCTTAGCTGAAGATTTATTGTTAAATGTCCCTTCCCTGAAGTGATCTATGTTCAGCTGCTTAATGTTCTTCATTTGTCATCATTGTCAGTAAAAATGTAGTTTTGAGATTCCCCCACCAAAAAAAAAAAGTTTAAATACCAGCTTCTTCCTTTGCTATTACATGTGCAGTGTCATTTTTCAGCTCTTAATAGCAGGCAAATGAAGACAGTTGGTATTTTGAAAGTACCTGTAGAAAATCCTGCTATTCCCTGTATATGCCCTAATGCCTCACTGGTGGGAGAGTGCACAAATTGCATTACTGTGCACAGTTAGGTTCTCTACAGGAATTTGTCTGACATCTGTCTGCCCTGGTTGTCTTGGGTTCCCTCTGAGTGGGGTAGAATAGGCACTTCTAAATTCCTCCCTCAGGAGGAAGTGACAGGTTTGTCAGTACCCCTGCTCTCTGTAAAGTGAGCGAGAGAGAAGCTGAGAGCTGCTGCCTCTCAGAGGTGAGCGTTTGTTTACTTGGGCAGCGAAGTTAGGCTGAATCTCACCCTTCCTGGTACACTGGAGGTGCTGTAGCTGTCCTAATGTAGTGCTCTGTAACTGAGAAGACAACTTGGGAGCTGCCATCCACTTAATTATATGCTGACAGCAATAGCAGTCACTTCACTCCACGCTGCTTAGGCTTTCAGGATGCTCAAGAAGCCCAGCAGGGCTGGTTATGGTCCCTCTGTATGCTGTTGGAGCTGCTGCCTGCATGCCCAGAGGCAGGAAGCTGGGTGCTGTTTACAAGTCAGGTTTACCATTTTTGTTGTGAAGGTTAAGTGCCAGTCTGTGCTGACATTTTCCCCTCTGTAGCAGTGTGTTACTACTGGTTAGCAATGCATGGAGCCACTGCTCAGTCATGGCCTTTCTCAGAAACCTTTCACTGACTCACAAAGATGAAGTCAGTGGGACTTTTCCAGTGGCAGCAGTTTATTCTGAGCTGCTGTCTTCTTCCTATGGATTTCCATGGTGTGTGACTTGAAATGCCCCATCTAGGCAAGGGAAAGCTGCCTTGTGAGCTGTGTGACTCGTATGATGGGCAGGATGTGGCCAGGAGGCTGTTGGTGCAGTACCACTGAGTTGGTTGTTGGTAATCACTTAATTGAAACCACTTATCACTTCGTTTAAATCTCTTCTTCATTTAAGAAGGCAGGCAAATTTCATAGGATGGTCTGTTTCAATTATAGATACATTGATATGTTGTGAAAATATTTGTCAGGCTCTTGCTTCTCTGGCTCTGAAAGCTTATTTTAATAATCAAAAGAATTACTGCTCCATATATACTGTATATCACTATAACCTTTGACCATTGAGGTTACAACATGTGCCACTTAAGCAAACACTATTTGTGGTATTTTAGCTTATTGCAGGCTAGTAATTAGAAATGTGGGATAGAGGTTATGAGAATTGCCAGTCCCATTTTAGAGAAGTCTGTGTAAGGTAAACCCATAAATATGTGGATTCCTGTGAAGTCTGTCAATTCAGCAAGCATTTGAGATGAGGTTTCAAAATATTAAAAAAAAAACCAAACCAAAAATCATCAAGTTCAGGCTCTTTATTTGAGTTTTGTTTTGATTATACAAACTGTTGATCCATGTAGGCTATTTTTATTGCTAAATTGGGGGTAGTCATGAAGACTAATACTTAACATACTGTATTAATTCTGTTAATTGGACCTTGATACTGGGTACATGTTTTGCTTATTATGTGCTTCCTGATGAATGTAAGATTACTTTCCAGATGCAACTAGAATGCCACAGACTTAGCAGGCTGTGTAGCCCCCTGCATTTGAGATAAAGCTATTACTGATGCTCCAAAACTCTGAATAAATGAAACCTCTTTTTCTGCATCATTTGCTAAATACAGGTAGTATTTCATCTTTGACCAGTTTTCCTGCCAGAGCTGCCTTATGTAATATTTAATGCCTTATTACTCTTATAATCACTGGGGGACAGGGGCTGCCTTTTATCTTGTGCTTCTAATGCACAGTACAACTCTGAGCCTCATATCAATGACTTTGTGCATTTTCTTCCTACAGTAGAAAAGAATTTTTTTTTTCTCCAGAAGAAAAAACAAAAATCTATCAAAATAATATTTTGTTTGAACCCTTAAAACATAGTTAAACAGTAAAGGAGTGTATTGAAAATAAAGGAACAAGTGGGAAATATATCCAAAGTGGACCATAGAAGAGAGCATAATCTCTGGAAAGTTAAAATTTAAGATTGCAAAACAAATGTTTTTGAGGAGCAAACTGGCAAAGGCATAAAAAGAACAGCGAACATGTCACCTTTCATACAGACTGTGCCAGACTTTGTGGTAGGTTGCTAAGTGGTCCATGTGTGAAAGAACAGTCAAGAAACATAAGGCTCTATCACTGAAGCTTAGTTACTTGCTTTAGTGTTCTTTGTGGAGGAACTTAGGGTGTTTCTTGTTCAAGTCTTTCTTAAAATGGAATATACTTTAATCTATTGCTTCAATTATATTTCATGCTAGAGGAAATTAGCCTTATACAAAGGTTTAAAAACTCTAGAGAACTGAAGAATGAAAAATGAAAGTTTTCAAGCATAAAACTGAGTAGGTGAAATATGATAAACTGGGAAGAGTTTATGAGCTTTTTGTATGATAATATGTTTTGTACAATTGGTCTTCTCACAAGAGGTCTGCAAACAGGCAAGGTGGAGTGATCCAGAAGAAGAAGTATGCTTGGCTTTTCTAAAAGATGTTTGTAGAAACCTTCATCAAAGACACTAAACATCCTGAAAGATCTTTACTATCTGGTGATTTCGTGATTGATGTGAAAAAATGTGTAAATACTGTGGTGGGGTTTTCTGTTGATAAGGTTTTAAGAACAGCTGTCTAAAGTGTAGTCACTAAAATTTGTTAGAAAAATGAATATCAAGTGACTGAGCACTAAATGGCAGATAAATTCCAGTGTACACTGGTGTAGATATATGTCAGGAGTAATGCCTGTGGGACACAATATATAAACAATGAAGTATTTTGAATTACCCAGTAACATTGGGGAAGGCAGTCTTGGAGGAGGGCCAGGCAGTGAGGGTGACAGTGTATCACATGTGGGGATGACAGCTTTCCCTGCCCCAAGTCCCTAAGCCTGTGAGGGTGGGTTTGGCTGGGATCCCTGCACGTGCCTCATGCCTGTGTCTTCATGAGAAGTGAAACTGCCTGTAGCCTGAACAGTCTTTTGTTCTGAGTGGTGTTAATGATCATTCAGAAGCTGGTTTTCTGTGGGGGTTTTCTATGACATACATGTGAGTGGAACTTTTCTAAAACCCAGTCATTAAGGGTTTGTGATAGAATTATTTCCTAAATATGATATGTGATTTATTTTTAGAAAGAAACTCTATTGGTGATGTTAGAATTATTGATGATGATTTAAAGTAATTTAAAAAACATTATGTCTCTAGAGAATTTGGCATATGTGAAAAGATTGCCTATTAAAAATGCCTTTTGCCATTGTTTGCACTGTGAAGTCTCAAATCTGTTTGAAAGTTAACTTTCTGCAGAATATATGCAACAAGGAAAACTTTGTCAAGCCTGTCTCTTGTAAAATCTACAGGTTTACTCTGTTTTGTGCTGTTTTTCTTGTATAGATTAAGCATCCAATTTCATAAATATGTAGTAGTGTAGACTTGCAGAGATTTTCAGTTATCTGTTAAAGCTAGGAATAATTTTGACAATGAAAATTTAATTATATAGAGAGCGTTCTCTTTTCTTCCTTATTCAATATTTTCTGTTTTAATCAGATATAAAGGTAATCCTCCATACCAAAATGGATTCTTTCTTACTGGTTTATGTTCAAAGGGACTTTTTAAGTTGTCCTTTAAAATCCTAGGGTGGTTTTAATCAAGATTAAACAACTTTCTTTTTTCCAGAAGCCAGAATTTTTTTTGTTTTTTGAAGATGATGATGTTATTATTAGTAGTTTGTCACAAAACATCTGCAGTAATGCTGTTTCTAGAACATACATTGGTGCATCTGAGCAGAAAAGCATGTAATTTGTCCTGTTGATAATCAGATGAGCTTGTAATTGTGTAAGTGGTATAAAGTCAAGTCAGAGTTCTTTGGTCCTGTTTTTGCTTTAGAAGGCTATTTATTCTTACTATGTTGATGTTTTAAATAAGGCAAGTGGTGTTTCTGATGGAGTTCAAATATAATGGCTTTTACTGAAAATAGGCCAGTTCTTAATGAAGTTCCAGGTTAAGTGGAGCTAGTGTATTGAAGACTTAACACCATCCAACATTTCCATTTTTCATCCTTGATTTCCCACCCCCCCATTGGTTTCCTGCATGTAAATTTGCACACATGGCCTAGTATGCTTTTTCTCCCTGTCTCTCACCTTCAGGAATGCAATCACAGTATTGTATTTGCTTGTTTTTCATCCTTGTCAAAATGTCCGCATCTTTATCTCCTCTGTACTGTTATGTATGTCCTGGTTGTCCACAACTGGTCTCTGCAAAGGAAAGCAATCCATGCATGTCACTTCCATGCTTGGCTCTATTGGTTTCAAGTTTAAATCAAGAGCATTGCTTGGCTGTGCTGCAAATCTGCGTGCTCTCTTTAAATTGTGAACTGTGTCTGATGAAGCAGTATCTTAGTGAAATCCTATTCTTATGTGTCTATTAGATGTATATCTTGTTTTTCTTTCAAATATCCCTGCAGGATACAGAAGTTAGTTTCTAATTCTTACATCAATTGGACAGGTTTGGAGCACAGTGAAAAGTCCTGGCATCTCTGACTGCATTTTTGCTTGTTTTGTGAATGCCTGTTCAGTTAAGACAAGGAGAAAGGGAGATCCCTTCCCTGCTTTGCCACATCCCAGGCAACAGCACTTGGCACCCTGCTGGTGGTGTATCCCGTTCGTCTCCCTGTGCAGCCCTGAGACAGCCTTCTGCCTAGCCCTGGTTCCTTGAGCTTGGCTATTAGGCCTGTTTTGATTAACCTTAGCCTAAAGCTGTACAGTCTGCTCTAAGTTTGGCTCATTTCATGAAGATGCAGACTCTTTCTTGTGCTTTTCTTTTTTAACCCACAGAAGAATTACTGTTAACAACATGCCAAAGTACAGTAATATCAAAGAACTGAAGTTTTGACCCTTGAAAAGGGGCATAATGCTCTGAACCCCTCTAGGCCTCTGGGATGTGCACATTAAGGGAATTTTCACTGGATTACTCTGAAAGATTGACTGTCTCTGTAAAGTATTCTGAACTAGGGCTTGAGTGACTGCAGAGAATACAAAGTAGAATTCTAAGAGCATGTAGTTAAATCCTCTTAATACCCTAACTTTGTCTTCCCCATACACTATTTGCTTCTGGTTTTTTTTAAAAAAAAGCTTTTTATTGCCTCTGGAGGCTTTCAAAGTCATGCTCTTTCTTCCCTAGGTTCCATATGCCAAGATAGTTAGCTTGGTCTGGATTTTTTTGTGTGCAGATGATGGAGGATGATGCTGCATACTTTATTAGTGTGCTCCTCAGTGTTCTCAAATAAGATAAGTAAAATTAAATGGTCTCAGTTGCTCCGAATAAAAGCCCTTCCTCCTTGCCCTGTAGAGCCATCTGCTTCCTGGATTTTGATTCACACAATGATGTTCTTAAGCAAAGAGCAGGGCAATGATTGTCCCCCTGTACTTGGCACTGTTGAGGCTGCCCCTCAAGTCCTGTGTCCATTTCCAGGCCCCTCACTATGAGAAGTACATTGAGGGCAGAGAGACGTTGTCCAGAGAAGGGCAACAGAGCTGGGGAGGGGTCTGGAGAGTGTCAGTGAGAAGCAACTGCATCCCTTTTGCCAGGTTGGATATTAGGTCAGGGGAGACTGTACCACTCTCTAAACTACCTGAAAAGACATTGTAGCCAGGTGGGGGGGTCAGACTCCTGCAGGTAACCAGTGACAGGAGTAGAGGAAATGACTTCAAGCTGTGTCAGGGGAGGTTCAGGTTGGATATTAGGAAGAATTTCTTTACTGAAAGGGTTACCAGGCATTGGAGCAGGCTCCCTTGTGAAGTAACGGAATCATCACCTCTGGATGGGGTCAAGAAATGACTGCTTTAGTTAACACAGTAGTGTTCAGTCAGAGATTGGACTCAATGATCTTGGAGTCTTTTCCAACCTGAACAATTATATGATTCAATGAAAAGGACATACATTCAAGATTATGGATAAAGTGGAAATACTACAGCAGATTTAATAGTCTGAAAGAAACAAGTTGTCATACTCAGGCATAGCATTGTGTTTAAGTGTATGCTTAATTAAATAAATTCAAGCATTAAACAAAATCCTAAATCAGGCACATCAGGTTGTGTGGCTTAGGTGTAAACTTTCCTAATTTAGGCAGGTCAGCACTCACCTCTTATCTTTAAAGACCTATGATGTCACCTCCCTCTCGTGTCAGATTGCCTGCTCCAGCTGTAACCTGCCAAGCCACTCCAAGGCAGAGGTGATGGTGCATGAGTGCTATGGGGTTGGGTGTGCTGCTTGGGAGGTGTCTTTCATTTTCCTTGCCCTAGCGGTGTGTAGGGTAGACCTCCCATTCCTCTCTGCCTTGCCCAGTCACCTGGGTGTACAGTCACCTTTCCAGGGCAGACAAGAAGGTGAGGGATCCACTGTGCCTTTGTGCAAATGTAAACCAGAAATCCCCAGATAGGATCTACTGCTTGTAGGCTTGAGCTATTTGTGTTAGGCATACTTTGGATTGCGTGTACCTACACACACACAATTTAGTAATTCTGTTCTCAAGGCCAAATATTTCTACTTGAAGCTATTTTGGTACAGTGAGTAGGATGAAAATTTTCTTACTAAGCCTTAAAAAGTAGTCAGAAAACAATCTAGTATTTTCAAATACCACGCTTGAGTGTGTGACAGACTTGCTGGGTGAGTAATCTACATGAGTTATCTATAGAATACTCATCACCTTGGTATTGGAATACTAAATCATGCGTGGTGTAGATTCAGGGACTCTGATGGCTTGTTCTGTTCTTTGCTTCTCGGGTGCCCAGCAGCCCTGCAGTGTAGCTGCAGACTGCGTGGACGTTATATGGAGTAGGTAATTCTTCCAAATTTCAGAGGGGCAGCCTGAACATGAGCCTTGCTGCAGGAGGTATTTCTATCTGTCACAGGCAGCAAGCCAGTCCTCTTTGTGACACAACCTTGCATGTGGCCATTAATGGATTTCTGGACCTGCTCAGAGCCTTCCTGATTGTGGCTGTGGGAATCCAATGTACAGTTCCATTGCAGGATAAAAGCACATAGCTATGTGATCCTGTAGACCTCCCTCACTCCTGGAGCATATCTGATAGGTCAGTCTGCTGTAATAGGTCAGTCTAATGTAATAGTTAATAAGTCTTTTTTTGCTGTAGAAGTTTAAAAGCAGAGCTGTGATACTTCAGGCTGCAACTACTTACAAAATCCCATAATTATGTCTTGGTATGGTAATGTCTTAATTTATTTTAAATACATTGACTTCCCAGGAAAAGCTGTTATACTATGAATGAGCTTCATTTGTCATTTACAAGTAAGTGAATTTCATAACAGCTTGAATGCCTTATGTTGAGCTGCTTATTTTTGATTTAATGAGTAATGGAAGAACTGGAGGACACTTCATGGTGGGCTTTTTGTTTTGTTTTTTAATGGCATTATTTGAGATACCTAATAGATTTTAATAATTATGAAATCAGAGACTAGCTCTGGTTGCCCAAATCAGTATCCCACATTTTGTGAAACAAGTGGGTGTGATCCACACTTCCTCAAGCCAGTTGACTAGGGCATATATACAAAATTATGAAGATCCATTCCACTTGCAAAAAATTGGGTATTTTTGTATGGAAATTAGATTCTGAGCACCAGAAGGCAGTTATCAAAAATACCACTTGCTCAGCTGCTATAAGCTGGCCCAGTTCCTCTCCTGTGGCTTGGATCTTGAAATGAAAGCAATACAGTTACTTCTCACACTGCTGTGGTTCCAATCAGATCTGTAGCTATGCTGATTATCACTACTTAAATGTGCCTGGTTTTGATTGCCCTATTGCCCTAGGAAAATAATGCCCCAGTATATTGGTTATTTTTGTTACTGAATTCGAAGCTGCTGTAGCATAGAAGTAATAGCATCCAAATGATCTCCTCTGCTATAATTATGTATAGTAAATGAGAGCCTAGTACTTCTCACTGCAAAAGGGAATTTGTTCTGAAATTGACTGTAAAGTGCTATAAAAACATTCCTTTAGTAAAGAGGCAATTTTCTTTTTAAAGGACTGTGTGCAGGCTTACTCCAAATTAACTACATTAAGGTAATCACAATATTCACGAAGTAAAAACTGTATGTTTTGTGTACAGATGCTCAAGGGCATCCTTTTGTGTTGAAATGATGGCTGCAGGACTGGTGATTGAAAGAACTCTTTTGTTGTGGCTGGATATTTTGGTGTGGTTTTTTTTTTTTTTTTAAATTTTTTACTCTGATGTTATTTATAAAGGAGCAGATCTGCGAAGTTGGCTGTGTTCCTTCATCTTGCTTTCAGTGATGTAGTGCAATAATGTGAAGCTTTTAATTGGCCTGTAAGTTGGGACTCTGCTGTGTCTGTGTTAGCTCCTTTTGCTCGCTGAACCAGTAATAAGCTCCCTAAGTTGTTCTGCTCACTCAGCTCTCACAACTGACAAGAGCCTGCAGCGCCCACAGGCTGCCTGCAAGGACCCCCAAGCCATTCCCCTCTCCTGATCCCATTTATCAGGGAAAGTTTTTTTACATCTTTACAAAGCTTTTCTACTCAAGCAAGCCTGTCGCCCTCAGTTTCTGATCATTTCATTGAAGTGGCTGAGGTACCCAAAGATGTACTTTGAAAAGTGGTGTATGAAATAGAAATTATGGTTGTTTTGTCTGTGTAGCATGATAAGATGTTGTTTAGAAGGTGACAAATAAGGCTTTAAAGGTTAAAAGCAGAGAGATTTGAGGACTCAGAAATGGTAACTTTACAGAATTAAATGTCTTTGCAGATAAGTATAGGTGGAGTGAAAGAGGGAAGAAATATTTCTTAAAGGGAGTTCAGAGGTCAAGTCAAAGCAACTTTAGCTAAGGATGAGTGAGATGATTTTCCAGTATATCATAATTATAAACTTACTGGTTTGTTAGTTCTAAATGATGTAATAGTTTCCATTTATAGTTTCAAAATTGTTATCAGTGATTTTTCTATTGAACACTGAACACTTTAGAAAGAAATACATGTTGGACTTGCTGATTGTATAAGTAGAAACAAACTAAGAATTCTTCTGTAAGGAAGGAGGTGATGAGCAAACTTTGGAAGATCCATTTGAAGTTAAGATGATAGTTCTTGCACTTAAAAAAAAGGAAGTTATCTGCATCTTTCTACCACTCATGGAAAACATAAAACCAGACAGAGTTAGAGTTCTGAGTAATGCCACAAGATAAGCCTACTTTAGTCATAATAAAAAGGATGCCCAGGACATCATCTAAGTATCCTTGAATCCTTTTAGACGAAAACATACTGATGTTGTTCTAGTTTGGGTCAGGTCATTGCAAGGATATTTACAAGAGCTAAATACTTGCAGATTACTTCTGTATCATGTTGGGGTGTGTGTTAAGTTTTAAGAACAAATCCAGAAATGTTAGATTTGTAAAATCTAACATTGTCTTTGCTTTAGGGTAGTTCTGGTGTACTGATATAACTTTCTAATTTTTTTAACTTCACTTTTACACTTTCCCTGTTCTTTAAGCAGTCAAATATCAATCCTTATATACACCTGAAGTGTAAGGCAAGGCTTGCAGAAAACTCTTAAATTTCACTTATTTTTCTGATTGCCACATTTCCTTTAGTCAAATAGTTTCAATTCATCTTCAGAGATGGTGTTAGTGTTCTCTTTTAATAGCTTAAACTATTACAGTTACAAGAGAATTATTTATTGAAGAGTATTTAGCTGGGTATAACAAATTAATATTTTTTCAAGTATCCTCCTATATATATTTTGACTAAGATATGACTTGGAAGCTTAAAAGTAGGGGCATATGTGTATTTTAGAATCAAATAGAACTTTATGGAAGGGTGATATTGAATTATTGGTGTGTACATTTTTTTATAGGAAATAATGTAATCTAGAATTTTGAGGCATAAAATTCAACAGATGGTTTCTAAAAGCCCTATATGACTTAGGATCAGTTTGGGTTTTAATTTTGTAGCTGAATAATAATCCCTCTGTGAAGATTGAATGATGGAGGGCATCATAAGGAGTAATTCTTAAACTTAGAGTAAGTACAGTTTTTTCACTAGAAGATTCATATCCCATCTCTAAGTTTAGGCTATATTTTTTGACTATTTTATTATTGAAATAGTACTGAAAGCTGTATATTGACATCTTGGTACTGATTAATAACTGATATTTTTTACATCAAATACTTCTGGCCTAATTTGGTTCAAAAAGAAAAACAGACCTATTTTCTTAGTCAGCTTTACATGAGTACAAAATAGGTTTCTGATTCTTGTCAGGGAGCAGCCAGATAAAGTTCTATCAAACGTAAGCTTTGAAATATTTATCTTTTAGTACTGTGTAATTCATTTGTTTGAATTGATTCTATGTTTTCTTTTATTGGAAATCAGAGGGACTCTTAATGTAAGGTATACTGGAGAAAATTATGCTTGTACCTCTCTTAAAATTGACAACAGTACCTAATCTAGTCAGCTAATGTAAGGAAACAAGTGCTCTTTTCTACTGTCATTTTAAGACTGTTCTGTCTTAATACTGATGAAAAAAACCAGTGGGCTTTTGTGTTGTGTTACAAACATGCAAAAATATAATTCTTTGAGTTATAATTAGCACAGTTGCCTCAGATCATTTTGATGCTCCTGACTAGGCTGCTTGTCCTGCTTACAGTATACTCCAGGACCCCGCTGCAGATGTATTCCTAGAGCTTTAGTAGGAGAAGAGCATCCACCTCTTGCTTCTGCCCTTTCATCTGTACTGCAGCCTGATCTTCTGCTCACATCTTTCTTCTGCCCCACTGGATATCAGCAGGTGCTTGTTTTTATTTTCCTGTTCTTCCTGTTGGAGAATAGGCATTTAACCTGAAGAAGAGAAGGCTCAGGAGGACCTCATCACCATATTCCAGTACTTAAAGGATACTTGAAGGATGGCTACAAAGAGAATGTGAGCTCTGTCCTCCAAGTAGCCACATGGAGAAAACAAAAAGGAATGGTATCAGCAGAGGCTTTACCTCTATAAAATAAATATTTTTTTTACAGTGATGACAGTAATCACTGTAACAACCTCCTAAGGGACATGGATCACTGGATGTTTTCAAGATGGGGTTGGACAGGATGTTAGATTATCTCATCTGGGCTCCCTCTCCCATGGAAGATTGGAGCAGATGATCTTTTGAGCTCCTTTCCATCCTGAGCAGTGCTGTGGTTGTATAAACCTACAACCTTGCATCACCTTCAGGGCACAAACTCTAGAAAGCAACAAGCAAATTACATATTTGCAGTACCAAAACTGAAGTTTTGGAGTAAGAGCTGATGTGTGATTTTTGTAAGGAAGGCCCATGTGTGGTTTCTCTGTGAGGCCTGCAGCTGCTCTGGGTCAGGAGCACCAGCCTCATGGCTGGCAGGGGTTGTAGCAAAGCCCATGGAAGTGTCCAAATCACCTTCCCCTGTGAATGCAGTGGCTGGGTGTCAGGGAGAGGCTTAATGATCCTGAAAAATGTCTGTGTTCTGGCTGTGGGCTTCTCAAGCTTCCCAAAACAGCGAGCACATGTGGGGTGCATGGGGTTGCTTGCATCTGGTGTGCTGGAGCATGCCAGCAGCCTCTGACAGTAAAGTGCTGGTGGCACTTGCCCTGCCAAGGATGTTAGGTCAGCCCCTGCAGTCCCTCGGGAGCTTCCTGGGGCAGTTTGTGAATCAGGGGAGATGTATGTGATGGTGGGGTGTAGGACAGGTGTGCTGAAAGCTGCAGGGCTGCAGGAACAGTGTGCTGGATGTGGCAGATGGCATTCTGTTTGAGGGGTAAGGTTCTGAAGGGAGGCAAGAGCTCATGCAGATTTGTGCTGAGAAGTGGGGAGGTGTATGGGACATGCCAGAGAAGGGGCAGATATGCATAGGCAGGGCTTGAAAGCAGGGAGCTGCTTTTGGTGTAACTTGAATTATTTCAAAAAAGAAGGGGAAAGATAGGGAGAGGGCATCTTTATCTATTTCTTGTTCTTTCTTTAATCATAAGAGAGGAAAACTGCTTAGAATGAGGAGAAACAGTAGAACTCAGCATGCTGGTACTCTCTACAACCAAATTCCACAAAGGTGGAAGCAGGTAATGATCCTAGTAACACTGAAGCATCTTCTCAGAAGCATTGTATGCATACTTGTATTTCTCAGATGTATATAAATACAACTTCTTTTCTTTGCTAAATAAGGTCCAAAAATAAATACAGGGTAACACCACCGCTGAAGCTTAATGTATGTATTGTTCTTTACACATCAAAATTCTTAACATGGCTATGACATGCTCAGTGCTGCTCATTTGACTGATTCCTGGTCTGCCTTACACAAGGGATTGTGGCAATGGTTTTTCCGTTGATATTTGAGATGACTTTTCTGCCCTTAATACTATTTCCAAGCCAGGATGCTCACCAATTTTCAAGGTTAAATAAGCCTGCCATGAGATTTCCAATGAATAAACAAACACAGGAGGTGTTTGAAAAGATAGATGTTCACACAGCACTACTATTTATCACTCTGCTTATAGAAAACTCTTCCAGTTTTCGTGGTTTTTGTTTTTCAATTTCTGTCCTCCCCCTTCAACCATATATATGTATGTGGGAGGAATCTTATCTATATAGTCACACATAAATTGTTTTTTAAATCTTGCTGTTTACTGTTTATGCTGTGAATCAATCTGAAATGGCTGAGACAAATAAATGTAAGAGCTAAACTAGTCTTTGGCTTTTCATGTAACAGTCAACACTTCCAAGAGAACTCTGCCATCAAGAAAAGTAATCTTGAATTAATGATGTGCTCACTATATAAGGTATATGTATTTTTGCTGAGAAAGACATTATTTACAGAGTGCTACTCATGGATATTCTTCTGTAGAAGTTAGCTTTGTATAAATCACAGCAATCGACCTATTAATTTTTTAAAAAGTATGGAAAGGGCTTAGAAAAAACTTGCATCCACTTCCAGTGAGAGGAAGGAAGCTCAGTTGCCAACATCATCAGCTGGAGATGTCTTTGTCCGAAGTAATTTTGAGTGCAACCAAATAGCCAGGATTAATACACTTTTTATATTCGTGAGAGGAGGGAGACATATATGATCTCTTCAAATAGTATTTAGGAATGCTGTCTTTGAGATTATCATGCTGTTTGCTTAAGTGGTTGTCAGAAACATCCTTAAGAGTTCCTCTTCAACACAGAGGAGGAAATCATTGTAGCTTGTCTGTGGCAGTGGCAGTTATAGACAAGACTCAGGAGAGGCTGTACTTTACTTTTTATTCAAAATAAACCCTGCAGAGTGTTTTCTGAAAACAACTCTTAGTGCTGGCTGTGATATTACAGATGAAAAGAAGAATGATATTATTTCCCTGCTGTCGTTTTTCTCAGCTGTACTGTGCAGGATATTGTCTCCCATCTGGCTAGATCTTGATGATATTAATAATGAGAGTTGTTTGCAAAGCAGGCTGGTTTCATTTTCACCTTGACTGCTTCCTATTTTCAAACTGAAACCTTTCAGATTTGCTTCTGACTATCAATTTCAGAACTTGCTGTGCATGTTTGTATTGGGTTGCCCTGTTTTGGTTTTTATTAATATGGGGGTCTTTAGCTGGGTTTTGATAGACCTTTCACCTTGGACTTTTAGAGCTGCAGATTTTATTAGGCAAGTAGCCCTGATCTCTTAGCTGAACTGCCATGATGGATTACATCAGGTAGGAATCTACTGTTCAGCGAACGTGTGTTCAAAAGCCCCCTCATCCTAAGCCTTGTTTTTTAAGGTGGCAAAATAAAAATACTTCTATTTCATCACTCAAAACCTGATGATTCTCATTGACATTCCAGCCTTTAATTTGGGGAAATGTTGATAAATAGTATGTCCAATAACTTAGGAAGAAGGTAGGAGGTTAATACAAAGTGAGATGGGGGAACCCAAAACATAGCTGCATAGGTTTAACGTTTTCTTTCCCTTGAAATTGCTTTTATCTGAACATTTCTCTCTCATTCATTAAGCAGGACTGGCTGCTGGTTTCTTGGGATGTGCATTGCGGAGCAGAGTAACTTTTTGTTCCCCTGTTAGAAGCTGGTGGCCCCTGTGCAGTGAGCAAACAGATGGTTTGCTGGCTTCTGCTTACATGTGCACCAGCAGCCTTTTCCATGTCTAAAAATTGTTTATTTATGAACGTACGTATAAAATATTTGCCCCAGCATGACCATAGGCATGGGTAGTGAGCATGTGTTGCTTATTAAAATAGAAATAGAAGAATGTAATAATACCAGTTTTAAACACTTTAATTCACTGATTCCTGGAAACCAGGAGTGGAAAAGAGCATGCGGGTTTCTGTTGCAGTAAAAGGGATGAGAAATAAAAAGGAGCCTGGGAGAAAGTCAGTGTTTACTGGTCCTGTTCTTTTACAGGTCTGTTCAGTGATGGTGTGCAGCCTGGGCTCTCTGTGTACATTGAAGGAGGTCCTGGGCTGTGAGTAACAGAGATGTGGAGTTGAGCATTTTGATGGTTCTCTCATGTGAAACAAAGGAATAATTCAGAGTTTTGTGCATCAGCAATAGTGCAGCACAGTCTCTGTGCTCTCTCCCCCAGGGCTGCAGAGTGGGCATAGCAGTCCTGTGCCAGCAGGGTGGTTGGCTGAATCCAGGGATCCAGCTGGGATGAGCAGGAGCTGGGCTGGAGATGGGACTACCAGCGACTTAGCCCAGAGGCACAGCCGCTCTGCAACCTCAGTTTGGATCTGTCCCTATGGCAGTGGCCCCCACTCCTTGCCAGAGGTGTCTTCAAGGACGTGGTCTTCTGTGTAAAACCTCTCTTAATAAAAGAGTTAAAAGGGCAGATGTGGGGGCAAGGTAATTTCAGTGTTTACCCAAAACTCTCATGCTGTCCAGTAGATCTATTACTGTGTGGGTGGTCAAGGTGCTTGGACATTGGTGTTTGTGGGGACTCCTGAGATCTTGGTGTGTCTTGGGTTTTGTTTTGCTTGCAAATTCCTCTGGATTAACCCCTTCTGTTGTCCAGTGTCTGTGCCGTTTGTAAACAGTATACATTTGTAATTAAGGGGCTTCCAAGTAATTTTTAATGCCTTTAACAACTATTTATCACTTGTGATTTAGTTTAGATTGGATAATTCGTGGGAAATTATCTCAGTCACAAATATGAAACTTACCTGCTACAACCCATTTATTTTTGAGGTAGAACATACCAATAAGACATGTTTATATGTGGTAAATCCTAAATAACTATATTGCAAACAACAAAAAAAAGGTATTAAAAAGACAATCTAACTTGAATAAACTTAGTAGATTGCTGGAAGATAAAAAAGAGGTAGTCCATTGATAATTGTATGGTATTTCCATAATTGTGTTCCACACTTGCACCAGTTTATCCCTGAGGTATAGTTGAGAAGCTATTTTTTAAATAAAAACTTCTTTAGTTTTGTAGGATCCAGACTAGGAATTATTTTAAATAATTAAGGATGTTCTTATTATGAGGAGAGTTTTGTATGTGTCTCTACTCTGGAGCTGTGATGTCTGGCAGCCTGAGAGGTGAATGGTCTCACTGGAAACCACAGTGAGACGTTAAGGGCAAAGATAAGGAGTAAATTGTAAATAGATACTCAGGCACTGAATTACTGTACAGTAAGATTTAATGGTACAAATGTTAAGAACTGAAGTTCTATATAAAACTAGAACTTTCTTACTGGTTTTGTGCCATGAAAAGAAAAATAATCAGATAGGAAAGAACCTAGTTTGGGATTTAATGTTACCATTGGGGCAGGAAAAGGTGATGGGACAGGTTGTTACAAGAATTAAACCAGGATTATTTTGCTGGTTTTTGGTGCAAAAATTTAGGCATTTGACTTTAAATTCCTATATTTTGGTGCCAAATAAATCTACGTTTGTTTTATTTGCCGGATCAGTCAGGTTAAATTTTGTGCTAGTAACTGTTTTATTAAAACCACAACTGCAGCACATCAGAAAAGAGGGAGGAACAAAGAATAAGAGAAAATTAAAAAGTAAATTTTAAATAGAAAATACCAACTAACCCATGTACAGGCTAATTGTAGACTTGCGATGTCTAAACACACATTAGAAGGAATTAAGCCAACTGGCTTCTATCTTTCAAAATGTATAATTACGTTGTATTACAAGTAGATAATTTAATTGCTAAATCATCATTCTAGTGTTTTCAAAATGAATTAGAACAAAGTATTGCCTGCCAAGCACATGTGACCTTCAATTCCTCGCATTCATCATGCATTTATCTCTATTGAAGAGCTTTCTTTTTATCCCCACGAACTCATCCACACCACGTGTTACTAGACTATGTCATAGCGTTAAATAAATCTGTGTGCCAAAAAAGAGTCAGATTTGGTGGATTCAGTGTGGCATCTCCACAGGAGAAAGCCGAGTGACAATTCAGCCACCGTCAACCTTAATACTTTTATGCTGCTATTCACTTGTGCAGATAATTATCTGTTTCCTTTTAGTGCTTGGTATGTTTCATGCAAATATTTTTTTTCAAACTTACCTGTCAGCCTCCACTTTTTTAGCTAAACAGTGATGTTTTGATAGCCTGCAAGCACTCCGTTTCTCATTCTGCTTTTTATAAATAACCCAAAAGACATTACCAGTGAAAATAATTCTGCCATTATTGTTGGTCAGTTTATCTTGGCAGTTTAACACTGTGACACTGGATTAAGCTTCTTTTGCAGTTCTCATCTCATATGTTGTCTCTGCCTTTCTTTAAGCTTGTCAGTTTAAATGTCAGGCAGTTAATTAAATGCTCCAAATATCAGAATAGCATAACACCATATATATTTTTCCCAAAATATTTAAACTGTGTGTTTAAAGCTGTTTTTTTGCCTAATCTATGTACTCTCTTTTTTTTTTGTTACCTTTATTCCAGGTGAGTTATTCATAAAATCTGCAGAAGAAGATAGAGATTTTTCTCAGAATTACTAGGTTTTTAAAAAAACATAATATGCAGATTTTTATATTTGTTGTTTTTAGAAACTTCCATGAGTTTTGATAGATTTTCTTGAGTTCTTGTGAATTTTCTTTTTACCCAAGGCCATCATATTGTGAGTAGCTGGGGCCTTGAAGATAGAAAGCCTTTATTGATGTAGGGCATCATATACTTAATATGCTCTATTTCTTGAAGTGTGCAAATGAATAAGGATTTTGATGCAGGTTTTAAGTGTCTTGCTACAACTTCAAGAACTCAGTTGTCTGTATGTCTTCAAAAAGAAATTAAATGTAAGGGATCACACCTATTTGTCTGTCCATCCTTCTTTTTTCTCTCCAACAATTAACTGTTGAAGCCATCAGTCAGCTTCAACCAAATTTGTCATAAATGAAAGTCTAAAGGGTGCTATGTTCCTGCAAAGATGATAAAACCAGGTGATGCCACAGGACTCGGTAAAAGCTCACCTCTGTATTTTATGGCCTAAAATCCACCACTTTCAGGAGGGAATTGTTTATGAATGAACTTGACTTCTGGGAACACTTAAGTAGAGGATCTGGTGTCAAGGCACAGCCCTGTAAGAAATGAGGCTTTTCAGTGCCCTGTAGGAAGTTTTTCTGAAGCCATTTGTTTGAAGAACTTATATTATCAGAAAAGTGAGATTCTGTAGGCCAGATTTCTAGCTCTGCCCTTACATATGAATGAGAAAGGAAATTTGCTTTGCAAAGTGCTACAAAATCATGTGTAAGAGTATACAGAGGTAGAAGGAATAAACTAGAAAAATAATTTTACCGTTTCTCATACTGTGGTGAAAGACCCATAATAGCATCTTAAGAGCCTCTTAATAAATGTCTGTCATTTTGGACAAATACCACTTTTTTTTTTTCTTAAAACATTTAAAATCACTTTCTACTTGTTTTTGTGCCCAGGAAGCATCTGGACACTGATGTTGAATTACTGAATCTAGCACTTACATGCCAGCTTTGGACTTTGTTCTGAATCAAGTCAGCCTTCTCCATATGGCTGAAGGATCAACAGAAATACTCCCCAAGAAATGTCTTTCTCTAAGTACCTGTATTTTCTTAAAAAACAGTGTGCTAGGCCAGTGTCTCTGGTCTCTGAAACGAGCTCAGGAAGCAGTGAAAAGAAAACGCTGTGCCTGTAGAGTGCAGATGTAGGTGCAAGGGCCTGTTTGTGTCTGAAGGCTCTGAAATGCTCATGCCATGGGAACACAGCTGTGTCTCCATAGTTCCCTGGTGCCTGCAGTGGCGAGGGCAGAGGCAGACTTGTCACAGCAGTGAAAAATGCACTGTCATATTAACTCCATCTCTTGACTTGTTTCTCTGTGGGACACAAAGGTCACAGAAGAGGGTAGGAGACACCAGTGCAAACCAGGGTTTCCCTTCATCCTGTGTACTTTTGCTGCACATCACTGCGAATGTTTAGATGAACTTTGACAGAAAATACTGAATACAGGATCTGATCTCTGTGCTAAGCACTCCTTACTGCAAAGCTTAGTGACTCACTATGTTTTAATTGGCCTAAGCGTGCTGTCAATGCTGGATTTGGTGTATGTTTTCATTTTAGCATATCATTTAAGGACTTTGCATACAGCTTAGTCACTTTATATTCTGGTTTATCCCTTAATTTTATAGATTTTTGTAAATATTTGTATATGCTCCAGATTCTTACCCTGAAAAAACCCCAACTTTCTTCTTTTTGAGACTTGAAAAGTCAGTGGATGCATAATCCACTCACCTCTCTTGTGCAGAAAAGTTTGGATTTGGTAAATGATCTTTATTGTTCTGTAGTTTAAGAGCACCATGAATAATGCGATTTGTGTTCTGAGTTTGCATAAACAACTAATACAATTTCTAGCTGGAAGTTAGTGAATAATCCTCTGAGAAATTACAGATTAAACAAAGATTTATCTTTTGCAGTGGTAAAAAGGCAGACTTAATATTTTTTACATTTGTTAAGGTATTGAATCTCCAAATAAATGCCACTTAAGAACATTGGTTCACATAACTCTTTCAATACAGAAATGTTCAGTCTTATTTGTGTAACAGTCCATCTTCTTGCTGTCTCTTGTCCTTGAAAAATAATCTTCCAATACTAACCTAATAGATCTAAGGTCTTCTGTTTCCACAAAATGCAAACATTATCAGAATGGAGCAGGATTTAGGCAAGGGTGGGAGTGGGACTCAACACGTCTCAGTTCTCGCTGTTCCCTCACTGACCTGGACTCCTTCAAGACCTGCCCTATGCATAAATGAGGTTGCCTGGGTCAGTGTTAAGGCAATCTCCACTATGGGATATTTCCTAGACTTCCTTTCCTAAACAAAAGCTCTAAGTAATTCAGACCCTTTATTACAGTTCAAGGGTTGAATGAGGTCCTTGCTTTTGGAACCTTGCCCTTCAGGGGGCTTGATTGGTTTCTAGCAGAGACAATTAACACTTTCTGTGTTAACAGTGGCCAATATTAAATAGTTGGAACAAGAACAGTCATAATAAATGATCATACAGAGATGCATACATTATGTACAGAAGGATGTATGTAAAAGTAATATTTTTGTTCTCTGTCTGGGGCAGTGAAGTTGCCAGCACAGGGTCAGGTCTCAGCAGTGTCTTGTAGGTGGACTTGAATGCACTGAAAGCTTTGTGCTTGGAATTCCTTGAGAGTCAGAAGCTTACAGCTAAAGGACAGGTAGAAAAGTAAGCACAAGTCCTTACAAGGACATGTTAGTTTCTTGATGGAAGACCTAGAATGATGAGATTCTCAGATGAGATTGACTGCATAAATGCCAAAGGGAAAAGTTCATGTTCTGGATTTAAAAGTGTTTGGATACCACCATTAAATGATGTGCTTTATTAAGAATTACATATAAGGGCCAGGACTGGGGAATGCAAAACCAGGAGCTGTGTGGAATACACTGTGATGAATTTGACCATAAATATAGTTAAAACTGTATGTCCATACATAACATTATAAATATGAGCTGTGTTGGTGTAGTACTATCTACTAAAGTGCAAGAAAAAATGTTAAAGACAAACATTTCATTGTTAAAGCTCTTCTTCCCCATGAGGACTTACTGCCCATGTTCCTAGAATAAATTGTTTTGATTTTGATAGTCAGTGGATGTTCTCCCTTAAATAACTCGGAAATATAATTAGCATGAAGCACAGCAAAAGCAATATTTTAACTGTTGCTCCTAAATATAGCCAAGTCCACAGAGGATGAAGTTCACTTGATCATATGTGCTGTGGATTAATCAGCTTTGCTTCTTTTTATTTTGGAAGCTTTTTCCAGATCACAGGGAAAATGTGCTTTCTACATCTGATGCTGGTAGCTGCTTCTGTTTGGAATAATGCAGTTTCATCAATGTACGAGGTGTGGTTAGAGCAAAGTGGAGGTTATTTAGGTTAGTTCTTGATAGCTGCATGGCATGTTAGTAAGTCATCAACTCTTTTTTTTTGATAGAGAGATACATATAAATGGAAAATTGCAGATGGGTTCTTCTTTTGTCAAATGCTTTATATTCACTTTGCTCACCACAAAAAACAGTACAGAAACATTCTGAAACTTTCTCCAAATCTTCAGTTATGAAGGAGAGAGTATAGTGGTAGATGACAGTAATGTTAAAAACTTAATTTTACTATCTAGAGAAAAAAAAAAATTTAGACCTGCTGTGGTAATGAAGGATATGTTGGCAACACCTCACACCTCCATAAGCATTGTTAGGAGCTGAGTGTGTTTTGTTGGTTCTCTAACTGTACCTTTGCTGCAGCTCAGAGCAAATCCCAAAGCACCAGTATCTCTCGTGCAGTTTCTAGTAAATTAGACTTGAAATTAAAACAAAGCTAGTAAAATGAATCTGCAGAACCATCCCTGTACATACACGTGCAGTGATAAGTTTAAGATCTATGCTGTGTTGTATAAATTGCCACCCCTGAAATGCTTGTTCACCAAACCGCTGTCTTCCAAGTGTGAGCCATTTATTTCGAGATTTTTTTGTTTTGTTTTATGATTTCTTCTGTGATTAGTCTTATTTTTTTAATGATAGTTTATGACATTTCCTTGTAATTTTTATTAAAAAAAAAAAAAATTTTACTTTAACTTTCTGACCAAAGTTGGTTTAGAAGGAAACTGTCATTTTTTGTCGTGCTTTTGTTTGGGGTACCTAGACATAGAGGTTAATTAAGAGTTTGATTATAGGACTTTTTTTTTTAGTCCTTATTGGCTGGCCCATCTGCAGGCAGTTGCTTTGCTGCGGAGATCCACAGCCTGCAGAAAGGCCACAGTGAAAGGCAGGGTGTACAGAGACTGCTGGGGCTTCCTCCAAATGTCCTGTGGCCCTTGAGTCAGCTGGAATTAGAGATTTGCAGCTGCCATGGAGTGGTGCTGTAAAAAGGAGCTCTGGTAGCACAATAATCACCTTCAGCAGTGCACTTTAGTGCCTTGAGCTGGGCAGCTTGACATGCTCCAGGTAACTGCCAAAATGAGAGAATCATTCCAACTTCCCTCTTTGCCATGAAGCAAAATTTTAGTGCTGGATGCTGGTGTGGGAGCGGTGGGGCCTGCAGGTGGAGGCATGACAGCCACCCACTGCAGAGGGGAATGTGACCAGGGTCACACAACCAGTGACACCAAAGAGCCTGAGCATGGAGGCAGCAGCTCAGCCCAGTGTGCTCCGAGTTGCCTGGGTGCTCACACTGGGGGAGCTCTGTTTTCTGCAGATACTATTTGCAAGTACTGTCTCCTGCACCTTCAGTTTTAAATTTGCAGCATGGGGTGCTGCTGCGAAGGTTTGATCAAGGGTTCAGCAGGAAACAACGCGCAGGAAAATGAACTGTGGTGCACCTCAGCTGTGGTCAGCTCCTCGCCTGCCTGAGGGCTGTGCAAGGCTTCCACTAAAACTCTTCCTACCTGATGTGGGAAAGCAGCTCAGTGCTCCCTTCGCTTTCACTGTCTTTATGCACTTCAGCTGTCACTGGAGAGTGCAACACAGCAGTGACATTTGTAAAGCCACCAAAGCAGAAGATCCATTCAGTGACATACGCCAGCAAAGCCAATTAACTTAAACTGGAAGTGGGGTTTAATAGGCGTTTGGGAATTACAAGCTAGCTGGAGGTGGGAGAAAGGGATACTTACAGTTCCCGTCTGGTCTTCTCATGCTAAAAATACCTGAATTTCTCAGTGAGATGCTAGTTTTTCACTAAGCTCTGGTTATCAAATTCCTAATAATCAATATATAACATCAGCAGATGTTGATACATAGATGTGTATTGTCAGTCCAGAAACACTTTTAATTAGGAATTGAATTGTGCTAGACTACACTATGCACATAAATAAAGCTATAAATGTTCATGTGTGTTAAATCTGGGAGAAAGACACTGTCAAGTGCTGGTTAAGCCTCCATTCTGTTTTCTGCCTGAGAGATTACAGAAGCCCATAAATAAAACATCAGTGTAGAAAACACATTGGACACAGTGCTACTGACTACATCAGAGCCAAAACTGTAGAGCCAAAACTTTTTTTTTTGTTCATTTTGGTAACAAAAATTATTACCAATAAATGGAATTTCTTTCATTTTGACATGTATGTTCCTAAAAACGTGGCTGCTCAGGTTGAATTTTCTGTGATGGAAAAACAAAGTTGTCTGATCCTAAAAAATTCCCCTTAGATAATTTGGGCAAAATAACTGTGACTTGAGGGTTATTGTCTTACACTGAGGCTTTTACTTGCAAAAGTCAAAGTAAAGTGAACCAGACAAGCAGTGTCTACAGTATTTTTAGCTACTCTCCTTCCAAAACATGCATTTCCCATTCAATATGATAGTACATAAGTGATAGGACCCTTTTTTTCCTTGGGGAGGGGGGATAAGCATGGGCTTCCTGATCCTAACAAGGTATTTCTATATTTTCTGTTTTGACACAGTCATTCTGCTGAAGTCAGTGAAAGTAGTCTGTGCTTATTTATCAATGCAAAATTGTAAATACAAGTTGGGACTATTGCTGATTCAGAAGATATGCAGTGAGTGAACAAAAGAAGAAAAGTATTTCAGTCATGGAAAAAAATAGTGTATTTGAAATGTTTATAGCTTTGGGGTTTGCAGGTTGTTTAGTATAAAATTTCCAGCTAGTGCTGCCTTGGCAAACCCTAGAAGTTTCAAAATGTTAATTGTGAATTGGAAACAGTGTTTTGGTTTGGTTTGGTTTTTAATCCTTTCCGGAATGCACAGTGTTTCCTTTCAGAAGGCTGTTGGATGGGTTGTAGAAGGGAAGATCTTACCTACAGCTGCCAAATGGGTCTGGGGTCTAGTGGTGCTTGAAAAATACAGCTGTAAATGTTCATGTGTGTTAAACCTGTGAGAAAGACACTGCCAAGCTCTGGTTAAGCATCTAGACTCCTTTCTGCCTGAGAGGTTACAGAAACACATGAATAAAACATCAGTGTGGAACATGTTGGACACAGTGCTGCTTCTTGGTATGGGCTATGTGGGGGGCTCTCTAGCAGGGACCTGCTCAGTAAACGAACTAAATAATAACACAAGATTAATTATCTAGTGTTTTCATAAGTAAAAACGGTCTGCTAATGTATTTTACCATTCTCTGAGTCCTCTGCTGTGCCTGATTGATACCGGAGTCTCCTTGGGGCACTGTTAGGGATGCACACCCATTTGTACACAATCCCATGTAGTTGATTAGGTGTGTGTGGGCTCATGCAAAACTGAGATGATCCGCCATTTATATTTTAGCAATTTTTTCCTCCCCATGCAGTAATTAAGATATTTCTATTAATATATGTGTTCATGAAATGACCTATATATACTCTATGTATCATTTCATGGTTATTTGGCCAGCATTTTGAAGCAATTTCACCCTAAACTTAAATAAATTCACTAGTAGTGTATATTTAGCTACTGCACTGTTTGTGCAAGTATGTTTTACAGCTGAAGTTCTTGATTCAAATGGATAATTTGAAAATCCAGGGTGGAGACCAGGAGCATAAGGCAGGTGCCCTAGTTGTTTAACCAGAGCGTGCAGTCCCTGACAGCTTCTCTGTTCTATCTGCCAGGCCACCTCTCAGACAATTAGCCTGGGGTTCTGAAATGTCACTGTTTGGGAACTGTTTGCCTTTAATGACTTCATCCACTTAACATCTTTATAACAACAAATAGACATCCTGGTGTTTTAATTAGGCATAATGGAAAATGCTTCTTTTTCTTTTCTGGTTATTTTTGAAATCCAGCCTGGCAAATATAAAAATAAAATTAAGTAGCTGAAAGTGGGAAAATTCTGATTCTTTGTATTAAGATTTTTGAATGCCATAGAATAAAGAGCTTTTTTTATTAAAGACAATGTAGAAAAAAACGATTATCAAGAAGGACAACAATCCACTAAATCTTACTGAACCTACCTGCAAAGCCCTTGTGGTGTTTGCATGTTGCCTCTACCTGAAAGCCTCTCAGCTATATAATAATTAAAATTTAGGAAAAGTGCCTTTTGCTAATAGAAAGTATCATCCAGATACAGTCACATGCAGCTTTGTAACTTTTTTCCCCCTCAAAGTATAGTTAATAACTGAAAACTTCAACATTTCTTAATTCAGAAATTCTCAGAGGGAAACTGTGACAGAAAACGTCTGTTCATTATTGTCTCAAAGAACAGTCCCAAGGGAGAGAAAGCAGGTTTTTAGGGAGCAAATCCTTGATTTTATCAATGAAGATTATATTATTTGAAATGACAGAGTTTGCCAGCCGAACAGTGGGTGGGTGTCTCAGGATCGTCTTGTCCCATGCAAGGCCACCCATTGGCAGAACTGCATCCAAACTGGGAATTTCACTAATGCAGCAACACCAGTGTAGGTGACACACATGGTGGCAAAGGTCCAAAACTGTTGGACAATGTCAGGTAGAATGGACAAAGGTCTAAATATGTTGAATGTGGTCATGCAGGGTGGCCAAAGGTCTTGGTGTATGGAACACTGTTAGGTCGAACTGGTCTCAAATGCCCAGCTTATTCTTCTTGTGTCAGGATGCCTGGCAAGGGCTTCAATATCTGCTCTGTATAAATATATTGTTATATATGTATAAATATACTGAAACCAAATACCATGGGGTATTACAGAGGACAGAAGGGGGCGTGGGTTCAACAGCAAAGTAGAAAAAAAAAATGAAGAGACCTTACATGCTGATGATTACTAATGTGTGAATTTCAGCAGAGATGTCCAAGCAGCCTGTTGGTCCTCTTGGAATGTAGTCTCAGCTTCCAGTAACCTGATTGTCCTGCCTGAGTACTTGTCTTCTCACCAAAAACAGGATATGGGTTTCAAAAGACAGAGCTTGCCTTGTGTCTCATCAGGACAGGACAGCCCTCCTCTGTCTTGAGCAACCAAGAGGCTTGCAGAAGCAGTATGTGGAGCAGAGCAGTGTGGACATGTTCTGGCACTGTTTCATCAGTCTAAATAGGTTTACCTTGCTCATGAAACAGGGTTGAAGCAGTGATTAACATGTTGGGGTTTATTTCTGTGACTGTTTTCAAGTAACATAAAAATACTGAAGGAATCCTGCAGCATTAGTGGTTACATTATTGCTGCTGACATTTGAACTGGTTTTACTGGTCATTTTCTTTAGAAATGTTCATTGTAACAAAGTCCCAGATGAACAGTTGGCCCTCAATCAAAAAATGAGGCACAATCTCAAGGAATTAGCCCAGTGCCTAAGTGCATGCCTTTAAGAGTGGGGACTCTGTGCAAAGGAGACTTTTGGGAAGGGCTGAGAGGTAGAATAAGAAGTAGCAGCAATTTGTGCATGTGCATTTCCTAAGAGTAAAATCTTATTATTTGAGCTGTTTCCTTATTCCTCTGCAAGTCTGGGAGTAAAGGTTTATTAGAGAAGTTTCTGCCTTGTATTCATTACTGTGGTTGGCAGAAGAACAACCAGCCTGCGTTTACATCCTGACTCTAAACACGTTGTTAGCTGTTACGTGCCTCTCTAAGTGGGGGATCAGAGGCTTAGCTGTAAATACGAGGAAGGCTCAGGATAAAGCTGTGTATACAGACTTAACCTGAGGTCACTTAGCTCAGTGAGAGCGATTTTGCCGTGGGATTTTGTTCATTCAGGCCTTCTCCTGCCCTCTGCTGGCGGTTCCCTGTTACGGGACAGGGATGCCCTTACACTATTCCCGGGATAGCTACCTGTGCCAGCTTGCTACTTGCAGTTTCCTGTGACAAACAGAATTTGAATTCTTGTCATTAATGACATGTCTTGCCACAGGTGTGCCCTCCGTGCCTGCTGTGCCCACTGCATTTATAATGTTATGTGAATGTTATATGAAGATACATAAAGTACGGCAGTTTTGCCTTTGAAAATCATCTTAAGGTACAAGCTGTTGCCCAGGGATCAGTTATTCTGCCCTTCAAAACTATATTTACTTTCTGAGGGCAAGCAAGTTTCTGATTTTTTTCAGGCATGCTGATTTGCAAAGTCAAGTACTTGAGTTAAGAAATGCCAGTGTTGAGAGTGGCAGTGCTATTTTAATGCTACTCTTGCCATCTTGTGTTTGATGCCTGTATGTATTAGAATGCAATCCACTGGTTTTTTGGGGTTTTTTTTGCATGTTGGTTTATTGCATATTTAATGAGCAGTAATTCCATGTATTTGTAGTTTTACCTGTGATGTACCCAAGTCTGGAGTGCTGCTCTCTAAAAAGCCTTCAGGTGTAACTCTGTCTACTTTTTAGTTTCAGAAAGAAATGAAGCGAGAAGCACTAGTAACTTTGAACTTGGTTCAACTCTTATGCGCTGAATGAGTAAGCAAAGGGATGTAAAAGGAAAAAAATGTAATTCATACGTAAGAGCAGGCAAAATAAAGATTGTACAGACTGTTTCAATTTGGATACGTTCTCATTTCTTAAGTATGTGACATTGCAGCCTTGATCATCTTTTAGTGTTTTCTGAATTGGATTGAGATATTCAATTAATTTCTCAATTGCTTGAGAAAGCCAACCTGAAAAATTGTACATCACCTTTGAATAGCAATGGCAGTTGTGAGCAAGGCTTTTAGATCCACTTCTACCAGTTGTGTTCATTAAGTGATCAAAGGGGAGATGAGTTAGCTGTGATTTTATTGATAGGCATAATGAGATGTATTTTTGCTGAGGGGTTTCTGAGATAGTTACTGTAAGCAGGACAGTGATGAGAATCAGTGCAGGATTTTGTGAGCGTAGCTCATGGACATGAACTCTCTTTGCTGTTCCTCTCCTATCCCTCCTACTTATCCCCATTCTAGTTTCTGTACTTTAGGTTCCACCTCTCTGAGTTACATCCTTTGCCACAGAAGACATTAAATCGTGCCTCTGCTTGTTTCTTTCCCTTTCTCTAGTCTCCTTGTTCCTAAGCTCAGTCTTCCATCTTTGGGCTCTTGAGCCAATCCGAATTTCACTTCTCTCTGCTGCTTCTAGCCTGAGTTGTGGGTTTCATGTTTGTTTGGCTTCAGAATCACTGAAAAGCTCTCCATTTTTGGTAATATACTGATAATAGGTATATTACAGCCTTCCAAGCTTTAATATACCTTTGCTGATGAGGATTCACCCTCTTGGCTACTTATTGCAGGCCCCTTCAAAGCAATTACAAACCCTTGCCATGGTTGCTTTACTGAGCTGCCACCTCTTGTATCCTTCTTCCTTGTCACATCTGAAAATAAATGTCGGCCAAGTGAGCAAACAAGTGGACTAATATGGAAGTAGGATGAGTCTTTAGTAATAAATAAATATGTATTTGACCCACAAATTTAGTTGTAATTAACCAGCTGGGAGCTATAATCACATTTTTCCAGGGACCTGACTGCCTTCAGGTAGTCGCAGTCTGTGTGTGCTGAGGAGGATTAGAGATGGTCTTTGAAGGTGCTGCTTGGGGAAAAAGCAAGCTGTTATTGTAATGGGGGACTGCTGAGACCCCACCTTTGTCACCTGGGACCACTGAGAGTGGCTTCCAACCAGCCTACAGAACAGTGCATTTTATATAAAGGTACTTTTTATGCAAAATCCTTGCTCCCACAGACAAGATGCCTTTGGAAAGGAACCTGCAAGTGTGACTTTTCAGGAAGTTAGTTGGGGTTACAGTCTGTGTAATTTTTTTCCATTCGTATTTATCTGATAAAATTAGCAAGTGCAGCTCTTGGAGCAGAAGGAAGTGGACTTAATTAGAATTCAGTAACCCAGTAGGGAGCCCAGATAATGATTGCAAGGGATGTAAACTGTGGTCTGTGAGACACCATGCCTGTTTGCCCTGCAGCGCTGCTCAGACCTCAGGAGATCGTGAGAAGAAGGGGAGGTGAGGGCACTGGAGGCCCTGTCAGCTGTTTTAAGTGGGTGCCATCCTCCGGATGGTCTGTCAAGGCACTTGGTGGTGGCCTCACCCCTGCTGTTGCAGAAGGTCCATCTAAGGTCCATCTGATGCTTGTTCCAGGGCATGCAGGCAGGTGATCCCAAGGCACCTGGTGTGTCATGCTCATACTTTCCTTAAATTGGGCTTTTCAGCTGCTCATACTGTGCAAAGGACTGGGGTGTCCAGATCCAGGTACAAAACCCTTAGGCAACTTCCTCCCAATCAAGTATCCTACTTTTAGGTGCCAGCTCCAGGAGGAAGCAAAGTGTTTCCTGCCTGGGAAAGAGGGCAGGAGGGCTGCTGCTTCCATAGCCTCATCCAGCAGTAATTGCTGGTTGTTGAAATGAGCTGGTGCTGAGTGAGCAAGGAAACTGGGGGCTGTGCTCAGCCATGAGTACGAAGGCTGGGACTCCCCATAGCTGCTTACTGCTTTTCTGAGCTACCTTTTTCTTTCTAGCCAAAAAATTAAAAATGAGCTTATTAACAAAGATAAATGCACGTTAATTGCATCCTTACACTTTTTCCCAAGAAGTTTCAAGTTTTGAAACAAGCACTAACAGCATGCTTGTTTGCTCTGAGAAGAGGAGTCAGGCATTTACACTGAGGAACAGTGCTTGGAGTTCAGCAGTAGGTGGGAGACTGTGCTCAAGAGGTACCCAGATCCCAGCTTGTTAACCTGCCTGCATACAAGAGCAAAATTGTTTTTGTTACCAGAGTTGTTAAATGCAGTACTTAGGATTTCTTTTTGATGGATTTTTAAAATTTCTTTTGGACGCTTCTTTACTTTTGCTAACAGCTTTTTAAACCTTTTTTTCCCCTTCTGTCTTCAGCTATTGATGGATTTCTAAAAACTGATGAAAGACAAAGACTGGCAAAGGAAAGAAGAGAAGAAAGGGAGAAATACCTTGGTAAGTTGGCAGGAGGTGTCTGTATTATTTATGTATACATTTTAATAGGCTTAACTAACATAGCATTTTTTCTGTTCTGAATTTTAAATCTTGTCGTTCAATCTGTTCCTAGTCTTTATCGCTTCTTTTAACTTAAGTTATAAAAAATAATCTGTCTTTCTGGATTTCCAGTCAAATATTTAATATTCTACATTTACAAGTTGACTTTCTTCTTTGATTTGTGTGCTTTTAAATATTGGTTTATGTTCAAGATACTGCCATTATGATCGTGATTTGTGAAAATACCAAATAAGCTTTGAATAATACTCAGAATAATATGTAGGATGATTTGGTAAAGCTACCTCAATTTTAATCTGTTCAGTTTTAGCCACATTGAAATATTTAATAGAGTTGTTTAGTATGGTATTAAAGCATATACTTTTCTGTAAGTTGTAAAATGTTTAATCTTTCAGGAGAATGATAAAAAACATTATTCAGTTCCTGAATAACAAGCAATGATTTCAGATGTGTTTTAAAACAATCAGTTATTTTTTATCTATTAATATGACCAGGGAAATGTTGAGAGAATTCTAAAATATGTATGTGAAAAGTATAAATATATATTTAAGGAGAGCGGGTGTATACATAATTAAAATATACATATAACTATATATGTGTGTGTCTATATATAAATATAGACATACACATATGCATACATAAATGAAATTAACTGTTCAACATTGGTTTGTACTTCCTATAGCTCTCTCTGTGTATATAAAAAAGAGTTAAACAGTTAACTTCACTTTACCTTGTTGTAATGACAAGGTCAGTAGCAATGTTCATAGAGATTACCTGACAATACCTAGCAGAAGGAATTGTCAGTGTTTTATGATTTTTCTAAAATTTAAGATAAACATGTACTTTGAAGAAATGTCAACTAAGCAAGTACAGGTACTTGTCAAAAGAATCATAGGAAAGTACTGTTTTTCTTGCATTAAGTAGGCAAACTGTTGACTGTTTCTTGACAAAGTCTGGGGCTTGAGACCAGGCTGAATAAGTGACTTGACATTTTTCCTTAGCATGGGCTTGGTCAGCAAGATTCCTTTTGGTAGTTCTGGTGAAAATCTGCTGCTCTTTAGTACTTAATCTTGCCTGAGCTTCTGTCTATCTGGGGCTTACTTCTCTTCCAGGTATGCTCAGAGTAGGCTGTCTCTTCTTTCCTCCTGATTATCCCTTCTTTTCTTGTTCCCAATGAAGAGATATGATGATTAGATTTGAAAGGACTTGGAGCAGAAGAGGAGATGAGGAGACTGAAACCTGGAGAATTTGGGAGTGGTTGGCGCAGGGGATTTGAAAGGTGGTGTCTGCAATTTTCTCCTAGACATCATATATGCCTCCTGGAAACATACTTCTTTAGGGTTAAGACCATTTCTGTAATGAGGAACTTTGGATTTTGGTCACAGCTTGACTGTGATAATTTTCTTTTAGAAGTTAAGAAAAAAGGAGCATGTTCCCCAGAAGGTCAGATCTTTAAGCAGTCAGTAGGTACTATGTAGCAATATGAAGTAACTTTTTCACCCAAGCCAAAAATCTTTAATCAGTGGTTTAGCATCCCTAAATTAAACAAGGAGAATGGTCATGTGTCCATGATGACAGCATTGTTTACTTCTCTGTCCAGAATCAGTCCCAGGTTTCACCTACTTTCTCAGAAGGTAATCTTAGCACAATCTCTGGACACCTCACTTAATTTTTGATTTTTATGAACTCCAGCATGCTGTTTTTCACCTGCTCTACCTGATGTGGCTAGCAGTTGAAACAACTAATGCCTGGTCACTTGTTATCCACTGTCTCTGAGGTAACTTTTTCTGTTGACAATTCAGTCTGGACTCACTGCATCACTGACACTCCCCTCATACTGCCATGTCCTGAGTGGGAAGGATGAGTGGATTTTCATAAGGCAAAAGGGGAAGACAACATCAACTGTACTTGTAACAAGAATGAGCTAGAAGGTGTTCTGAAAAGCAGGCTGGATTTGAGGAACAAGTATTGTAGAAGGATTCTGTATTCAAGGGAAAGAAATGGAATGTTGGAAAAGGATCTGGATATTGGAAGGACTCTGGCTTTCACCTGGGGGCATGAGGATGGAGTGGGGCTAAGAGGGACTGAAAGTCACAGCTGTGATTAAAGAGCCTGGGGGCAGGAACTGAGGGGAAAAGGCTGATCTGAGAGGAGGGGTTTGGGATGGCTGGGCAAGAGCCTAGGAGTGATGGGAAGCTAATGTGAGAGAGTTGGAAAGGTGATGATGTGCTGCACAAGGAAAAAGGAACTGAAGAAACACAGGCTGAATAAGTGAGCAGGAAGAAGGACTAGCTCTTGTATAAACTGTTAATTCTGGCTTTCCCTGACTTTCAAGTTCTTAGCCTGGCAGTATTCCTTCTTTGATATTAGCTGTATGAGTGTTGGTATGTGACGCTACAGGCTTGTGTGTATGTAGACATGCTTACTGAACTCCTATTTCCTGCCTTTTTATGGAATACACTTGCATGGGAAATGGATTTTTCCTCTCCATTTGCCACATCAATTCCTGCTACTTGTTCTCCTATGTGCACCTGAAGCAGCAGTCCAGTATGTATTGTTGTAGTCTGAATTTCTGAAACATCAGGGTAATGTCCCATGAAGGTTATTGCTGTGGTTGGAATAAACAGCTGGGCAAACCTGCAATAAAAGAAGTAATTTTCTTTTTCATGCAAACAGGCAGAAGTGGGTAAAAATTTTCCCCAAATTATGAGCTGAAAGATGCATTTTCAAGACTTCATAGAAAACTTAGCATATGTTGTTTTCCTGTGCCTATTTTGAAGGCAGCTCTATAATAAGAAACACAGTTTTAAAGAAATCCCAAGGGTTTTTCCTTCAACATATATATCTGATTTCCTTCAAAGCTTACTAGGAACAGTATGCGTGAAAAAGTAATTTGGCTTTAAGCATCAGAGGGATCTGAAACATAAAGAAAAAAATTGTTAAACTGTTCTGTATACTGTTTTTGCATAGGAAAGGGGTACAAACTGCTACCTTGTATGCAAGAGCATCCCTATTTATTGAGCAAGTCACTTAAGTTTACTAATCATCTCAGCACTTCTGTGCACTGTAATTTTGATCTTAGTGGACTAAAACCCCGTGTACTTGTATTTGTCGTTTTACACTATTGTTTCATGTTATCAAATAATTTTAAAGTAGAAGAAAATTTGCATGAAGTGAAATGCACCTTTTTGTCTGCACAAGCTGCTAGGGAGCAGCAGATACTGGAGAAGGAGAGAAGAGCAAAACTTCAGTATGAAAAGCAAATGGAGGAGCGATGGAGAAGACTGGAGGAACAGAGGCAGAGAGAGGAGCAGAAGAGAGCAGCTGTTGAAGAAAAACGGAGACAAAAGCTTAAAGAGGAGGAGGTGAGGTCCCCTGGGAGATGTATGGCAGCATTAAACATGGCTGAATATTGACATGCATTAAACGATTGGGGGTGGGGGCAGGACTGGAGACCTGAGCAATAACTGCAGGAACTGCAAAGCACATCACCACAGCTGTAAGTAGTCTACCACTGTACATCAAAAACACTTTCCAAGACAATTGTGTCTTATTTTTGTCTGATCTCCTGGAATAGTCATCTACTATTGCTAACATATCTGGGACTCTGATTGTCAAATAAAAGCACCAGCTTTCTGGAAGGAAGTCTTTGAAGATGAGTGTTTCCAAAAAGGGAAAGATTTTTCTTACTGTTCTGTTTACTGTCCATGAAACAGAAATAATATTTGTGAAAATGTGTTCTTCCATTTTTCCTTGGTGACAGAAACTCAGAAATTTGTACTTGAAGCACTGAAGAATCTAGGCTGTTTGCAAATTCTAGCACAGAACATAATCACATATTTTTAAGCATCTTCATACCCTTCCTCTCTTCTATGCTCCCTGCTGAGATCATTTAAGGTTCTTTTTTTGCTCTAGTGAGTCCAATTTCTGGTACAGCTCTCTGAATGCAGGGTGTGTGTGTATATCTCTGCATGACATTATGTAGAGAACATAAGCACTGCTACCCACAACTGATAAAGAATTAATGACTTTTGGAAAAGGGGGCAGTGGTTTAAAAAAAAAAAGGCCAGAAGAAAATATTTCCCCAATTCCTAGATAAAAAAGCTTTAGGAATCCACAGTTCTTAACCTCCTTTTTTCTGCCCATTGTCCTTTCATCAAAATAACTTTGCAAAACAGGTAAAACATGTCTGCATGCTTTCAGAATAACATACAGCTGTTTATTGAATTTTTTGTTTGATTTTTCACTTTAACTTGAAGAGAAGATTATATCCTGTCGTTCATTGTTCAGCTTTAACATGCTCATTGTGGCTTCTATGTAATGGCCGAGAATTAATTTTAAAATATTTTATCATGTGGTTTGTTTCAAATTCTTTTAAGAAAAATGGGAAAAGCAGAAACAAAGGATAGGAGATCTCTCTCCTGTGGTAACAGCATTGAAGTCATGTGCTCCTTCCCTAGCATTTCCTGCTTTAATAACCATTTTATCTAAGCAGAATCAATTCCCTTTCTGAGGGGAAGGGGCAAGTACAAAAACTTCCAAAACCCTGTCCTCCAAATTTTCATCAGAGCAGGAGAGAGAGGCAGAGAGGTGTAGGAAGAGTGAATATCTACCAGCTTTCCCTGCCTGCGTGGTTTGCCTTTGCTGGAAAAACGAGAGCAGAGTTGTTGGATGTGAGAGGCTGTGACAGGCCAGACGCTAAGTGTCTGTTTAGTGGGGGCTGACCCCATCTCCTGTAGTGGCCTCCTGCACTTCCCCAGAGATGGGCATAAGAGGCTGAGCACACTGTGATGTTTTTCCCAAGCATCAGCAAGCCTGTTCAGCTCCCCAAGACACTGCACGTGTGAGGGGAGATTTCTGTAATGGCGAGGGAGAGGCTGCTGCCAAGTGTCTGGGTATAATGTGAGTACCACTCCTAGCTCTGCTCACCAGGCCAGTCCTTTATGCTTTAAGTGTCCAAAGCCTTTTTTGGAAGTTAAAGCATGCCTGGGTCTGGATTCTTTCCCTTTCCTTTCCTCTCTGCTCCTTCCTCAGGCTGAGGAACCTGAGAGAAGGCTATGTGGGCAGGAGGACAGGAGAGGATGCTTGCTTGTTTGGGGATGGATTAAACCTGTTAGGAGGAAAAAGTCCAGGAGTCTCTGAAGGAGAAGAGGGTGCACAAGGGAATAATTTTAGAACAGGGGAGAGCCAGAGAAGAAGGAAAGCAGGAATAAGAGAGATCATCACCTCTTAGCTTCCCTTCACAGTTTCTTGTTCCTCATTTCTCAAATTCTGTTTGAATTCTACTAAAGGATCTGCCAGTTTAGCCCCACCTTCCCTGGCCCTTGCCCTTGTGATGAACCCCTCAAACCCTGTGTGCATAATAATTGTGCAGCTCTGAGTAAGGATGGTGATGAACTTGCAGCTCCCTGAGCATTGCAAGTTACTCACTGCTTGTGGGTCATTCTGGCCATTTAAAACCATCTTTACTGGAACAGTTTTGAACATGTATTTCCGACACTTGGGGTGTGGGGGGTGTGTGTGCCCCAGCCAGTGAGCCAGTGTACAGCAGCATCTTCTCAGTGTTTCTCCTTTTAACACTTCTATACTGGCTGGGGACTGGAGTACCCATTTTACTTGCTCATCAGGTGTCTGAAATGACAAGTAGAGAGATTTTCTTCCTTGCTCTCTGCCTTACTGGTTGTCCTTTATATTTTCCCTAAGTTATTTTTCCTTGTTTTTTAACACAGCAGAAAGTAGTGCACATTTTTTTGTGATATGGATAGGTTATATAAATCTCTCTCTATAAAATATTGTTGTTGCATCTGAAAGCATCTGAGAGGAGTAGCTCTTAACAAACTGGTGGAAACTTGTTGGCTCCTATATCAGACTGCTTGACTGTTTTGCTTGCAGAGGACTTCTTAAAAAGGTGCCAAAATTCTGATTTATTTTGCTTACTTTTCCCCCTCTACAATGCCAAATAAGAGATGGTGGCTGTAAAGTCTCTTTTGGTAGGAATTGAGGAATTCTGTCAAGAGTTCTTTGGGGCAGCTGGAGCTTTTTGCAGAGCACAGTGGAAGTGTCCAGTTCTTCAGAAGGAACTGAATAAATAATGTTTTGAAGTTATTCCATCTACCTTGGCTGTATCTTTCTTATCTGCAGAGGTCTTCAGTATCACTGCCCTTCCCTTTGTATTACTTTTAAAGCAGCCCACTTCTTTTAGTAAAAGCAGTCCTTGAGCCTTGAGGAAAGCAGCATGTTGTTCTACTGAAGTGATTTAAAAGTTTATTTTGACAGGAAACTGGACAAAAGCAAAGCTAGTCTTTTTTTGGTTAAAAAAGTTTTCAATCTTAAACTTCCATGTAACTTGAAGACACCATGTAAATAGATGTCCAGCTGTACACAGGTTATTGGCATGTTTTGATGCATGTGCATTGTTTGTTACATTTGTAAAAAGTATACACTTGGACACCAGAGAGCAAAAAGCTCTCAAGATGTTACAGCTTTAATGACTTACTGTACTCCACTCCAAAGATAAAGCCAACTGATAATGTCAGGAAACAATGAGCTACTTACATACAGCACCATATATAAAGAGAAGAAGAAGAGATGGTTTTGGGCTTTTTTAGATGTTTGTGTTGTAGATGTAAGGAGATTGGTTTAGAATTATTTGCACAAATTATTTTAAGTTGTAATACTTGAAACATTTTTTTTTCCTTGTCACATCTGTGTTATATTTTACACAGAGAAAAGGAAAGTACTTAGTCAAATTACTTGTCTTCTCACAGCTGAGTTTTGGGGGTGGTTTTCTGTTTGTTTTTAATTCAGACATTACAAATGTTTATTCTGTTGCTCAGACTGAGGAAAGCCTGCATGCATGACTGGATTTTGGAAAATAACATGTATTTTAGATAGTAGTAGTAGGTGGCTCTCTTCTGTGCTTTTATTCATTCCTAATTTAACCTACATGCAGTGCTTGTGCATTGTAGGGTTTTTTGTGGGAAAACTCACTATATCTTGAGAACAGATGTTGTTTTCTCTATTTGTAGCTGTTAGAGTTCCCAAATGAGATCACATTTGATATGTTTTCAGGAAGGCGTTTCATCTATAACATAGACTGGAAGGGTTTTCCATGTTGTTTGCTGATGAAGGAAAGCTTTGTGTTGTGGTTTAGTTTTCGTCATGGAACAAATTATTAATGTATGTGTTGTTTATGCTGTGCTTCCTTATGTCTTATTATTTTCTTTGGCTTTTTAGTTTTGTGCCAACTTTAAATGTTTTTTAATAACTATTCTTTCTTTGTGAAAAGCAGCTTTCATATTGTTCTTTATCTAACCTATACCTGCAGAGGTTTTGTGAGTTTTAATAATTATGTTCTATAGGGCTTTAATGGAAGGCTCTTTGCAAATGAAAATGAATGATCCTCTCCAAATAACATAACTGAAGATTTCAACCTCAGATTGTAGGTAGCGTGGGCTTTCAAATGTGTATGAAAAGTCATTTAATGTCTTTAATCTATTTCACCATGCATTTTATTCTTGAAACAATACTTTGATCGTGGGTGGTGTAAGTGTATTCTGTGATTTGCAAACCATAGAATATTGCTTACTCCAAGCATCTTTTAAAAAACCCCAAACAAGACAGCAGAAATAATTGAAACTGTAATCTTATCTTTTTTGATTAATGAATAATAATATTCATTAGAAATGGGAAGAAAAAGGTTCTGTGTAAGAGTATGCTTTAATGAGAAAGAAATAGGAGGGTAATTTTTTTCCTTGGTAAAGAGTGTGGGTAGAAAGATAGTCTGGGGCAAGATGCATAGTAGAAGAAAGTGATGAAAAGAAGCAGACTGCAGAGATGAAATGGTGATAAAATATGTGAGGTTTGGAAAGACTAAGTACAGAAAAGGGACTCGAATTAAGTTAGAGAGGTGGGAAGCTAAAAGTAAAAAAGCACAAACCTGTAATCCAGAGCCAGCACATGCTGGTTTTAAATGTGACAATGGTATGGTTGGATAGTAAGAGGAGAAAGACTGTAGCAAATTAAAGCAGAGAGGAGTGACTTTGGATTCCAGAGTGGAAGATGGTCTCCTTTTCCCTCACAGGGTATTTGCAAGAAGGCAATGGGGTATGCAGGGCTGTGTCGGGGTTTCTGTGCTGTTGCAGAGGAGGCTGCACTTGAGCCGTGTGATGCTGCGTGCATTTGCTCTGTAGGGAGGAGGAGAAGGAACGAGGCAGAGCTCACATTTTCATGCCTGCCTGGACACTGATGGCACTGACTAGACAGAGGGGGGAAGAACTGGGGGAGGGCAGGGAAGCAGCTGCCTGCTCTCAGTGGTCTTTGAATGATGTTACCTGATAGTCTGTGAGCTTACAACAGGACTGAAAGATGTCTTCCCAGAGACAGCAGCAGAAATCGTAACAGCAGGGTGGGTCACCTGGCCAAAAGGTAATAGGGATAGGAGAGCTAGGAATGATAGAGGATGCAAGACTTTCCCTTTTTTTCACTCTTTGTATAGAGGATAAGAGAATATTTTATAGCATAAGTGATTTGTAATAAAATTAGAAGATAACATAAAGATTAAGAGATAGTGGCTTGCTGTTGATACTAATGGATAACTGGTAGCAGGGTTGGATGAGGTGGAAAAAATGAGTTAAAAAATAAATTACTGCAAGCCATGGTAGTAGAAGAGATTCTTCAAAGATGTGGAAGAGGCAAAAGTATATTGTAGATAACTAGATGATGAGAGGACATCTGGCAATATAGAAAATCAATGACCAAGGTCAGAACCCCAGGAAGGTAAGACAAAGTTTACATGTATGTGTGGAGTATGTAAAGTATGGAGATTACTGGAGGTGCCTGATGTTAGGGTCTAGGGTCATGTGCTGAAGGAGCTCCATCAGAGACAACTGGCTTGACACCAGTGCAGAGCCTGAAGTAGATGTACTTGAACAAAGACTGAATTTTTTTGGTAAAATATCTCAGGAAAGGGCAACAGGAAAGCCAGACCAAAGGTGTTAATCAGTGAAAGTAATCTGGCCAAGAGATGTATGAAGGGTTTTCCACACAATTTATCTTAGCTACCACAAGATATTGGAGGTAGAGCAGGGGATTGATAAAAATCAAAAGGGGTATGATGTAATCACAGAAGCCTGCAGGATCCAGTTTGAAGTGAATAAGAGTAGGAGCTTTATACTAGACCAGAAGGACACAGCAAAGGCAATAAGGAATAGCACCAAAAATACTAATAGGATCAAAGGGCTAAAACTCTCTGAGGCAGGAGCTGGAGGCAGCAAGAGCAGACTTATTTTTCACAGTAGGGGTTGGGCTGCTGAAATGTGAGGGTGAGGAGGTTGCCAGATGCGAATGAGGTACTGGGAGGAGGAAAGGAAGAGGCTGTTAGATGATGGAACTGTGGGTGGGGAAGAACCACATTTTATCTGCTTGAAAGGAGGAAAAGAAAAGGTGCAGGGATCGTGGCCACAACAATAAATCACTGAGAAACTAGTTGAGGGAGGAGGTGGGAATGAAACTCAGTGGAGGTCTTTGAGTAAGACTCAAGAGGTGATGGAGAGGGAATAAAGTGACCAGACTTAGCTGTAAGTTAAAGGTAGAGCAAGATTTGGGAAGGGAAAAAACTAATTTTATTCTTCCCTCTGTGAAAATCCTAACTCATGGAGAAGAACATGGGGGTGGCAGGGGGAGGAAAAAGTAAGTCTTGGAACAGTATGACCTAGGCATGCACTAAAAAAAATACACAGAGAAGAAAAATAAATCAGAAGGTCTTAAATGCCTAGACTTAAGGAACGTAACAGAAGAAAAGAGGGAGGTTTTGTAAAAATAAATAAATAAGTAGGGCATCCTGCAAAGTAACCTACTTTGGGTTTGAAGTGATCATTTATCTGAGTGACTAGGTGGAGCCACTGGCATTGCAGCAATTTAACTGTGCTCAGAAAGGGATGGGAAAAAATCCTGATGTCTGCATAGACAAGAAGGAGTTAATGCTTGTCGAGCATTATTCTTATACAAATTAAGTCCAGGGCACAGCAGCAGCCTCACCAGCAGGAGCAGATGCTAGGCAGTGATGCAACCTGTGTTATTTACTTAGGCCTCTGTAGTGACCTCAGTGGCTTGCAGACAAAGGATACACATATCTGGAGGTAGGTAGCGTGCTGACACCTTCTTTATTCAGTTCTTTTTCTTTTATTGCGAGCAAGCTCCTGCAATCATCTTGTGTGGAAGCAACAGGGCGACTGTGTATTTTTAGCGTGGTTTCGGAAAGCAGGGGAGGAAGCCCCCAAAGAACTGATGGAGATTTGTGTCTGGGTTTGTACCAATATTCCCAGGAACGTTTAGAAGCCATGATGCGCCGGTCCCTCGAACGCAGCCAGCAGCTGGAACAGAAGCAGAAGCGATGGACGTGGGGAGGAGCACTGGCTGCAGGCTCAGGAGGCAGAGATGGTGAGTGAAACAGGCTGCCTGCATTGCAGATCGGCAAGTGCAAAATGCATGAGACTGTGGAGATAGTAAGTATGATGGCTTTATAGTGAGGGAGGTACTGTAGGGGCTACTGCCTTGGGGCGTGAATAAGTGCTTTGTAATTGCTTGCCTGGCTTTCTCTCCCTAATACCTTCTGTGAAGAAAGGTTCCTCCTAACTTTAGGAATGCAAATCATTTTAATAGAGTAACCAGAATCTGTTTGGAGGATGCTGAATGCTAAAATTAAAATTGATGCACTGTCTCCCTTATTAGCTTCTTCCACATTGTCTTCCCACGCAAATATTTAGCAAATTTAATATTCACTAAAGGACTGAGTGCTGTCTAAGGCTTGCTAAAGATGATCTGTTTTTGTTTGGTACTTCTAAAAACCTTATGGGAATTTCTAGATGGCTGTGCAGCATGTGCAGTTTAAAATAGTTTGGGGTTTTTCTGCACATGCATTTCGTTTCTGCTATTTTTGCTTTGGCTTCAGAGGAAATTCTTTTCATTACATAATCAGTCGTGCTGCTTTTATATTTCAGAAAGATGTATGTTTTCTCTTTTAAATCATACAATTTATTTAAATTTGTCATGTTTGAATAAACTGATGTTATAGGGAAAAATACCTATGTTTGTGTGTTGATGAAATATAACAATTACTCTCTTTTAAGCAGTGTGTAAGTATACTTAACTTTAAAATGGTAAACTCTGTTTCGTATAATAGTTTTCATGATACGTCATTTTAAAAAGCCAGGAAATTAAATTTATATAATAGTAAAAGAAGTCTCTTATGCTTTTAGAAGAACAAGTTTTCTTTGTGATGCAGTTTATGCTTAATTCCAGCTCCCCCAACTTATTCAGTAATTTCTTTCACCTCTTTTTGCTCTGATTTCTCTGCTGTGTAGGTGAATCAGAAAATACCCCACCCCCTGTTCTAGGTTTAGCTGCCAACACCCTTCCTCCAGACCCTGTGACCTCTACTGCTCCTGCTGATTCCTTCAATGGTATTTCAGAGAATCACAGTACCATTGTGTCTTGTTTATAACTGTTCTAATCACTGTAATCCATACACTGATCTTGTTCTTCCTAACCACTGTTTTCTTACCATTTCAGTCTGGTACTCTACAGCATTACCCTTAGTGATGTAGACCAGTGTCTTTTTAATTTCCTTTTAATTTTGCCATGTTGGAGCAGTGCATGCCTCACATTCCAGCACAGTAGAGGCATTTCATGGTTTTCTCAGTAACTGTAGACTTCTGCTGCTCAGATTCTCATCTCTGTTAGTTCTGGGGGTGCTCTGTGTGTGTCTATAATTACACATACATTTGACAGTTCTAATGGACGTGCACGGGTGCTGTTGATAAAAATTTCAGTTGCACAGTAAGAAAATGTGTTATGCAGAGCACATTTCATCAAAACAGCCCTCTTTTTCTATCTCAAAGGCCTTCTGCAATATTTTAAGAAAAAGTAATTTTGGTATAAACAGCCATGTTGTTTTCAGCCTCCTGAAATAAATTTTGGCCAAGCTGGTATTTGTAAAAAACTCAAGTGGTTGACTTTGTTTAAGCAATCATATTTTATATTGTTCAGTTGTCTTTTTTTGTGGGCTTCATTTGTGGTTTGTTTTGGTTTTTTTAAAATTATTATTCCCATAAAAGGACTCTGAAGTAGATGAGTCTTCCAAAATTACAAGTGGATTGCATATAGGATTTCTAATCTTGATTGCAAATGTACTTGGCATTTTGAAAAGAAAACACAGCCTGTGCTTTTGAGAAGTAGTTTCCTTCCTTCCCCTAAAGGAGGAGTCAGGTTTGGCTGTTACTCTTGCAGAATTCACAGTAAATGTTGTTCTGCCTGGGATGTCAAAGAACTATTATTTCTGTGCAAACAGATTCAAATTTTTTTACTGATTGTTATTCACGTGCAAAGGTATTTGCCTGTGCAACTGATGTTTTGCAGCTTACCAACATTATATGTGCTTTTTTAAAATAGCAAATGTAGTGAATTGCGTTGTTTACTGTAGTAGATGCAAAATCTTGGAAACCTCACTAAGGCAGTGATTTGATGGACAAATTAGGGAATGCAGTACTTTAGAAGGTGCAGAATTAGGGCCATGTACATGTCTCTAGCTGAAAATATTTTTGGTTTTGAAAGAAATAAAATTCAAATGTAGGGGACAAAGCATCTCTGCTTTTAGCTTCCAAGTATCATACAGTGATCATTATGTACTAGTTCTCTGTAGTAATACTTGAGTAAGATTTCTCTTTCATGCAGTTGAATAAATGCCAAGGTAGGAAATGGGCATTGTGCTCAAACAGACTTTATCAAATGGTATTTCAGAAGAAAAATGTACCAAAAATATGAGTTGGTTTTTTTTTTTTTTTTTCAGTTCTTCTCAAGCACAAAAAGATAAAGCTGATGCCAGCTCAGTCATTAAAACAGTGAGGTCTCATACAGATGCACAAATTTTGGTTATTTAGTTTTCTTATTAGACTAATATCTCATGTGAACCCCAGCTCTTCCAGACTGAAGGGAGAGGGGAGGGGGGCTGAAGATAGAAGGGAGAATGAAGATAAGTTAAGAATTGTCATGTGTGCAGATTGTTTTCTTTGAGTACCTTTATGCTTGTGCTGGTATTGAGTGTCTTGTATCAGAATAGTTTCACTCATTCAGACTTGAAATATAATTATTTACCAGTGTCAGTATAAAAAATAGGCGTTGTAAAACTTGAATGTTAAATTCACAAGCAGGAAAGTTGCATGCCAAAGCATGTGTCATAGGATGCTGATCCTCAGTGGTCAGAAAGAGCTCATCTCGTGCCAATTCAGTGCTATGATCAGTGGCAAGGGCCACGAGTACAAATGCAAGGTTAATTTTTAGAGTTTATCAAGGCTGTGGTGTGACTACAAATATCTTCAATGCATTTCTCTGCAGCATGTGACAAACTTTCAGCTTCTACAATGAATCTGCCAAAGCAAATGGAGTCGCCAATCCATAAACGCCTCTCGTCCTCCACAGCGGCCATAACACACTCCCCGGACAGAGGCAAGTGAACATGCTGGTCTCCTGCCAGCACTAACTCTCCCTCTGCTTAAAGCACTTCTGGTCCATGTAGCTTTGTGCTTTGCTTATGTCTGTTGTTCAAAGGAACTCAAACATTTGAGAGGTTCAAAACTTTGAGAGTATTATACAATAACATGGTTCTGCAGCCTGTCCCAAGGCTGTGCTGCTGTGCTGGATAGCATAGTCCAGCAACAAATGTGGGTTTTTTACTGATTCTTTTTCAATTTTTGATACTCCAGCAAACAGAGTTGTAAGTACAGGCTGAGACTGCAGCAATTTCCTATAACTGTACTGCTTGTGGCCTTCTAGCAAAGTAAGGAAATACAAACCAAAGGTGTGGCTTGACAGTAAATATGGGATGCACCATAGGCAGGAGTATATCTCATGAGCCACCTGGGAGACTTCAATCTGGTGACCAGAGTTGTAGAGCCCTTTAATTTCTTACGAAACTCTGATTCTCGAGAGACTCTGCAAAAGATGATCATCTTGTAGGATTAGTGGTTGCTAAACACTTCAAAGAGGACTGAAGGGTTTATCTCGCTGTGAACTCTTTACATTTTTTTAGGTTTATTTTGTGTTTGCTTTTTTTCCTTTTACCCTGTTTTTTTTCCTTTTACCCCACTTTTTTAAAAGCCTAATGGGAAAAAATATATTTACTGAAATAAATTACTATGAAGGCTTGTTTGTAGAATGAAAAAGAGAAGGTAAATTTATTTTGAATAAGAAGTTTTAAATCGCTTAAGGAAAGCTCATCAGTAGCTTTGAGGTTATTATGACAGATGGCTATATGTACATGTAATAGGAACATCTATAAATATGTCTTATATAGTTGACACTTATATTTATGGAGTAGGAAGTATTGCAGGCATATTGTATAAATAAGACTTACGTAATGTGGTGAGACAGCAGATTTTAAATGCAGCCCCAGTATGGGTGGCACATCAGTGAGCAGCTGCGCTGTTCCACCAAGTGTTTTACCTTTCCTACTGGGGAAGAAGACAAACCTTTTTCATGCTGAGTCATGAAAGCAACCATTTTGCAGAATGGAACGTGCCTCTGAGTAAAAACAAAATACAGCACAGTCTTGACCTTATTGTATGTATTGTACAGGTGGGAAATTTTTGAAAAAAAAAGGAGAATTTAGGTTATTTTCAGAGGGAATGAAAATTATCTTAAAATATTTTAAATCTCAAAAACTTCAAGGTTTTTTTTCATTTCATTTAATCATTTGTCTTTTAATCATTTCATCATTTTGTTTCAGTTATTTTAATGTAACATTGTTTTATTTCTTTGAATTTTAAATTTTATTTTATTTGCTCCCATCCTTCAGCTCACCGCATGCATCTTAGTCCAATGGAAAACTTTATTGTTTCTCGACTGCTGACTCCCACACAGTCATCTTTAGCCAGAAGCAGAAGTACACTAATGCTTTCTGAGCAGTACAATACTCCAGGTAAAAATGTGACTTCCTCACTTTGAAACCATTGAGGTGTATGTTTTTAGCTGCATTTATGTGGCTGCTGAAAGAAATGGAGTACTATGAAACAAATGACATTTTACAAGATAGTACAAAATCAATGATGAACTAAGTAGTTTCAGATAGCAGTGTATTTAAAATCTTTGAAAAACACATTGTCTTGTCTGTGCTGTTCTGAATATCCATTTTAGAAAAAAATGAAATAATAAAAATATTAAAACTGCAGACTATTAAAAAAGGAATATATTTAAGAAACAGGTTTTTAGACAAGGATGTGACAACTCTTTGAGTCTTTGATTGATTTATTGATGTCAGCCCTGTCATATGCAAACAGTATGTAGAACAAAAATCCCAGTACACCATTGAGCCTTAATTATTTTTACCAGGGTTCCAGTTCCTAGCTATTAAATATCTTTTTGCCTTTAACTGTGTGACTGTGTATTTATATATATATCTATAGGTGTACATACACACATGAAAAAACAGTATTGATAGGAAGGTGTCAGTTCCAGAAATTATTGATCTTTAAGGGATGATAGTTACCATTCCTATGTGTAAAGGGCAGTCTAATAAAAGCATTATTTTGCAAACACCTACAAAAATTATGTTTCCAGTCCTGCTAATACTTAGGCAAGTGCCTGACTTAGAGTAGATTTTGCTTATAAAGGCATACCTGGTCATAGCATTGGCTGAAACAAGACAAAAGTTTAACAGCCCTTTTTACTTTTAATGGAACAAACACAAAAAGCTCCCCAAAGCACACACCCAAATGCCTGTCTACGAAAAGAAACACTTTTTCAGGATTAAACTATTTAGATGATAAAAGGCTTATCTTTATGAGTGTTTTTACACATCTTGGTTAAAATAGACTTAGGTTCTGCATCTGTGCTTTTCATACAAAGCTATTTAAAAATGAATTGCTAAATAAACCTACTTTCCCTTGTGCATTCTGTCTTTGTTCAGTCCATAGGGACATTGATTTTGAATGCCTCTAAAATTGCTTCTCTTGTTTCTACATTAAAAGCAGCCTCTACTGGAAGCAGAAATGTTGTCATATAGTACTTGAGAAAGTTCCCAATTTGCTTACTGCTCAGGGACCAGCTACTGCCAAGAGTGAGCAAAACCCAACTCCAAATTACATCAGTACATTCTGATTAAGATTTTGAGGTGAATTGCTGAGGCCAGCTATGGATGATGTTTTCTGTCTTGTGTTTGATATCAAAGAAATCAATAAGGATGACTTTTGTCCTTCCTCACTCATTTTGTTTGTAAACTCTGAGGTTTATCTGTCTTTATCACAAGATCTTTAAAGTAACACACTGGCATGTCTGACAGAGGTACAATTTGTCCTGCCAACTACTTTTTCACTGAGCTGAAACAGGGCAGCTGATTTTGGAACAGCTTTTTGCCAAACATCTTCTTATCATTTCCTCACAAGGCAATCAGGCTGTAGCACAGGTTGCAAAAAACAATCTCAGAGACCATTGAATTTTGTCAGTAACTGCCAGCAAAATACTTGAGGGAGATCTCCATTTGTCATGTACTTCTCACCAAGAACAGGGAAGGAGGGTTCTTCTTTTCCAGGAGCTCATATTGTGCCTCCTGTTGTTATGCTGGGGTTGAAATTGCTCTGCTATTGCATTTCTGTAAGTTTAGAAATGAGGTGCCTCAGTTTCAGACTCTACAGCAACACATTACAAGTCAAGGTATTCAGGCTAACAGTTGTTACTGGACACATGATTAATTCTTTTAACAGTTGAAGTAAAAATAGTTCTTTTAGGCAGCTTTTAAGTTTCTGAACATTTTTCTTAATATTCACTGACCTTATGCCACCTGGTTGGAAAGTGGATCAAAGAATACGAAGGTCCAGTTAAACTTCAAAGCATACAAATAGGCTTCATAAAAATTTTTTTAGGGCTGCCTCCAATAAAAAATTTGGGAATGTGACTTTCTTTACATTAGTGCATAATTACTGTTTTTTCAAAGTCAATATCCTTCCTGACCTTAGGTGACTAAAATTGGAAACACTCTATGACTTAATTGCAATTAGTGTCTGTCTTATTGATAAAACATATGCTGTGTTGATTGTTCTATATGTATGTGAAAGTTTCATCTTAGAAGGCAATATGAACAAAAACAGGAGTAAAATATCCCATTTAAAAAAAAAATCCTGTTCATATTGCAAATAAAAAAAAAAATACCCTGTAAGCTGTTAAAACATGTCACACTCAGATTGATGTCTCCCTCAAATAACAATAACTGAAATACCTACAGCAGGATTTAGTTTAGGTCTAGGGTGTTTGGTTTGTTTTTTTTTTTTTGGTTAGTTTTTTAATTAAGTAATTTTTGAGAAAGTAATTAAGCAATTTTGGAACCTTTGCATGTTTAGGGTTTAAAAACGACAAAACAAAACTTGTATACTTCTGTCACCTTTCCTGTTTTGCAGTGTGCCTTCAAAAGTCACTCATCTAGAATTAACTGCTTAGTCTTTTCATCATATGCAAAAGAAGCTGGACTTCTTAGAAGAAAAAAGAGTCACAGTATTAGTTAGGTGATTCAAAAGTTATATGAGTAAAAGAGCAATATTTTAGAGATAATTTTTTAAAATCCTGTAAAGTGTTTCAGTTGGGGCAGTTTTAATAAACATAGGATCATGTTGAATGCAGTATATGTGATATTTTGAAGCACTAAAAAATACTTTCAAACTACCTTTGAACACTATAACATAAAAGTATGCTGTTTTCTCCCCTCCTTTACTTCCTCTATCTGTGCTCCCTTTTGCTCTTGCTATTGTACTATAACTCTTTAGTATTCCATATCTGTCCTCGTGTAGCACCAGCTAGTCCTCTTAAATCTCCCTACAAGCCTTCCCCCACCCGAAGCACCGACAGGAAGAAGGCAACTTCACCCTCCACTGCCAATGCCGTGAAAGGAGCACCTGCAGCTGAAGTTACTCAGGTGAGTTTGTAATGGTTTTCATTTCACTGCTGGCTAAACTGATGCATCTTCTGCTTGTTAGCTCTCCCTTTACGTGAATACAAATGAAGTGCTTCCCCTGCTGTAAGAAACAGCAGTAGGAAAGTAAGCTGTGCCAACACCTGTTGCCTTTGTGCTCCCGTTAAGGAGCTTTTCAGTATCTTCTCCCTCCTGGGAATCAGTGTTGAGTGCTGATATTGGAACACTAACACCCTTATTTTCAGAGAACTGAGGCATTGAAGGGTATGTTTTTGGACTTGCTTGTAACTTCTGGGAATGGGGATGACAAATAGAATTCCCTCCTGAGTATGGCTATCCTGTCTTGCTTGTTAATGAGCAAGCTTCATATATTTCAGAAACTCTTCAAGTGTATTGATAATGCTTCTGTTTTATATATGCTTTTACTGTCTCTGTGGACATTTTTAATGCTGTTTGCTTAAAAGATGCATTATCAATCCACTGTAGCATCCAGAAAAGAAAAGGCAAATCACTTACCTTCACTGAGTCTACACAGTTTAAGGCATGCTTTAGGAAACATCTATGTTAGGGATATAAAATCCACATAAGGCCCTGTATCTTGTAATACTTAATGGTAGAGGAATTCATGCCATCTAAATTAGCTGAAAGTGAGAGAACCAAAGCTGGGAGTAAAGGTTTGTGTAGTGTCAGTCTTAGGTGTCATTCAGTGTTACATGCAGCAGCATTTCTGTGAGGTGCCTGTTTGCACTGCTGGTCCTGTCTAAGCAGGGGCATATGAACGATTTTGAAGACTCCACCCAGTGTCACCACCCCTCCCAAGAACTCTTGTAGGGGCTCTGATGTGGTGGTATTTATCTACAATTTAGCATGCTCTGTCCATGCAAGACAGGGGTGGGTGTGTACTGTGTCTATGTAAAATAAAGAACTATTAATAGCACCTCAGTTGTGGGCTGCTGTTTAAAAAGCTTTTACAAGTATGCCACACAAACCTCTATCAAATGCATTTTTGATTTATTTCCTAATTATGGAAATTAAAATGAACTGTGCTTCTAGACGGAGAAGATAAAGAAGGAGAAGCGACCTGCAACACCTGGTTCATCCTCTGGTATGGGATCTCCTCTAAGAAGGTCTGATTCTCCTGCTGCCATGTCCAGAAGATCTGCATCACCTGCAACACCTAAGTATGCATTTCTCATTAGTGAACTAATATCCTGTGAGCTTCTCATTACCTGTAAATAAGACATAGATTCTTGAGGAACTTCCTTTGAAGTGTTGTATAAAATCTAGTTAATTTTAATTACGCATACCACACATATGGGTGAGAGGAGAGAGAGGTGTAGATGACACATCTAGTGCCCACTAGAGACACTTCTCTCTACCATTCCTTAGTCTTGAGATTATAGTGCATTTCATAGTTCATGTGAAATTTTATTTCACATTTATTTTTTAATTTTTTTTCTGTTTGATTTTGAAGAAACTGCCTAATGTGAAGAAATGCACTCATCACAAATACTAACTAGAAATTCCAACATTTAATATATGCATTTCCTATTGTTGGCATGACCATCTGGTGCCATAAATACACTTAACTATGTGTCATCTAAGCCATTGGTTTTAACCTTTGCTCATTTGCAGGCCTCTGTGCTTTTGTTGCTTTTTGTTCTTTTTTTTTTTAATGCAGAGCTATGGACCTATAGCATATCTGGGCTTACTGGAAACTGACTTGCTTTTCTTGATTGTCTTTTGCTGAAAACTGTATTATGTGTAGCAAGTTTGCAGCTTATGTGTAAGCAAATGGGTTTCCAGGTTTCTTAGAACCAAATATTAAGTCTGGCTCTAATGTAGGAATATGCTAAAATAGTCCTGGTCTACAGTAATTACCTGATTTTTTTTTTTTGGCTGGTTGCTTGGTTTGGGTTTTTTTTGCCGTAGACTCTGTTTGTGAGTACTGCTTGTGTCTGGAAAATTGTGTTATTTATTTACCTTTTTAAATCTGAAGCTGGCCATATTTTGAACCAGGCTTGATGATCGTCTTTGTGACAAATTTCTTCTGCCTGAAAAACCAGCTGGTGTTCCTTTTCTGTTTCAGCTCTGAGAGCATAGCCCTTTGGTGGGGGATGATTTTGTATGTGAGTCTGATGTTAGACAACATAAGGAAACCATCTGACTCTCGGCATTCTTTCTGGTTTAGACGTCCCCTTGCATGTAACTGGGACACTGCAGTTGTTGGTTCATATTATAGGGCTACAAATTCTCAAACTTCCAATATTATATATGTAATGTCATCAGATTCTGTGGTATGAACTACATCCATTTTGTGCAAAAATTGAATGAAATGCAATATTAATGACAATCAGATTTCTTATTACAGTTTTGAGCAGATCATTGTCTAGTGGCACTCTGCAACATAAAGTAAAAAAAAAGTTTGAGCTCTAAGCCTGTATATTATTCTCTAAGTACTGATATTCCCTGCTCAGAATGCATTTTTCAGTTTGTTTAGGCAGTATAAGAGACAAACCAAGAAACACATTTTGTTAAGCAAAGCAATTGGTGGGAAATGCATAGCTGAGAGTCAAGTGCTTCTTGCCAGGCAGATGAAGGTTAGTGAAGAGCATCAGAGTGGTTGAAAGAAAAAGTTCTTGGAAGACAACTCTTTAGTGCTTCCTGAAAAAAGTATGCCCAGTCTTAATTTGTAGCACTAATTTCCATAAAAGATAGGAAATTATGGAGAATTTTTTTCCCAAAGGTACAAATGATGATAACCTTTGTACAGTAAAACGTTTTCATGCCTATAAGGAATACTCTTTAGAGGAAGAAACAGATGCTGTGTGGAGGAATTAAGAAGGCTGCTGGTGGGTTTCTCTGTGATTGAGCCACAGTAGGGATATCTTTCTTTTTTTTTCCTTCCTTCTCAAGGGAATCTAATTCTGACCATGGCTAGAAATGTATTACTGAGCATTTAATCTTAATGTGGCCCGATTAGAACACCCTCCTTGACCTTATGAGAGATACAGTAAATAGAGTTTAAATCCATGTTTATTACTGATTGCAGAAAGAGAGTTCTGCTTCAGCACTTTCAAAACTTCCCCGTATAATTCTAAAATAAAAAAGATGCCCTAATCACCATATTATATTATTATATATAATTATAATAGTGATAATATATGCATTTTTCATACAACTCAAATTCCACTGTTAATTTTCAATTAAGAGAGAAGGCTATACAATCTAAAGGAAGGTTCCAAAAGCCTTACTGCCTTTATTTAAATCCACTGACCAGCAAGATCATTATCTGACATTTAAGTATAATTTTAATCTGACTAAATGTGTATGCAAATATTCGTTCTCCTTGCAAACCTAATAATCTTTTACAAGTTTAATCTTTCTCCTTCTAGCACACTATATGACTGAAAAAATACCCTGGAAGAAATAAGAATGCATGTTGTACAGCATTAGTAGTTAGTGATCCTGCATAGCACCTTAACCTCTAAAGCTGTTGAGGAAAGAATTAAGTATGGCCAGTGATTTAGATGACAATTAGCATTTCTTTTCTTAAGAATATGTAACTTGACATTCAAATTTTCTTGGTATTGTTCTAGTTACCAGTTCTTCAGTTGTCATCTTTGTTTCTGAGTGGCAGTAACTTGTCTTTTTAGTATGTTATTTCATTATTTATTAAATAAAAAGCTCTTTTTATCATGGTAAAGTAACTGACATAGAATCAAACAAGACAATAAAACTTCAGCATAAAGAGACACAGTGATTAATGGCAGAAAAGAGTTGCAGTAATGACATAAATAAAACACTAATGTTTTGAATGTGCAAATTTTACTGAGAAAGCAAAAAAGGTCAGCCCAAAAACAAAGCATCTGAGACAAAATGAGTGAACAGATATGGATATAACAAGGAGAAAAGGGAAAAAAATAGGCTGAACAACAATTAAAAGCAGGAGAAGAATTCAAAACTTGAAGTTATTTGGAAAAGTAAATATATCAAGAAATGTCACAGAAAGAAATCCAGAAGTATTATTTTGAATCTTAATGTGGATCAGCGGACAAAGATGAAAGTTCATGGATTAGAGAGTTTGAATAATTGAGAAATTGCCTTTAATTTTTTTTCAATTGCTATTGGATACTGGTTGTGTAAAGTGCTCCTTTTCTTCAGATCTTTCACAAGATCAATAATAACAGGATGAGGGATTTAGGTAATTTTTTGTTTTATGCTTCATCTTCAAAGATCTATACATTAATTGGTTTATTCTTGCAGTATCCCTCAGAGAATAGGTAAGTGTGCTTTCTTATAGATCAGGAAGGCAATAAAGCCTGTGTCCTTCACATGTCTTTGGGTAAATCATCCATAAATAAATCAATGGCACCTAACTGAATCAAGGAAGTAGGATTTAGTTTTAAGTGTCTTCAGATGAACCATAGCATAAGCCAGGGAATAAAATCCAAAGACTCTGACAAGCCTCTGTGTCACATTCTTCTGCCAAAGCATTACCTCATGAGAGAAGGAGAAAGAGGGAAGGGAAAAGTGACTGTAGTGCTGAGGCTGGGTGGTGGTTCATGTTTCCTTTCCAGATCCCAGGCTGGTCATTGTCCTTTGCTCATGGTTTCACTAACTGAACCCCTCACTTGGTGGTACTTTTAGGTGACAGCCCCTTGTAGCCTGGGGGACACACTTACAACATCAGAAATATGCATACTCAGTCAAATTACAGAATACTGATGCAATATGAACATAGAGTAGTACAAAAAAAGCTCCCCAAATTTGTAAAATGTTCAAAAATGGATTACTGGAAAGGTGTCTGCATGTGGTGAATTCCGCATAGAAGTAGCTTCTATGTCCTGCAGTGGCCTAATTTAGATTTTATTTCCTATGTGCTACATTTACTACTCTCGGTTTTTGTTTTGACTTGGAAAGATAAAAACAATGGGTAGAATGTTGAATCAAGAGTATTTTGAGGGATTTTTCAGCAGTTAGCTAGATAATGGGCCATTTCAAGATTTTGAAATACCTGTAATAACGCAGCTATTCAAAAATCTGTTCTACAGACCTATGCTGAGTTTATTCTCTTTTAAGAAATATAAAAGAGAAATTAATCTGTCTTTGGCTATGAAAGATAAAAACTAACAGTGAAAGAAAGCTGCTTTTGAGAAAGTGTTTATAGATAGAGCAAAAATGTCAGAACCCAGAAGTAGCTTGTGATCAGAACAATGTCAGAAAGCAGGCTTGAGAACATGCAGGTGCTTGGTGTGGTTTCAGCAGAATTTTTGTTGAATTAATGGGGAGAAAGGTGAAAAATAATGCAGCCCTGGCATTGCTGCTGATTTCTGATTTACAGTCCACGTTGTGAACAGCCATAAGCACTGACCTGTTGTGTAGCTGGCTTTTCAGGAGAGCATGCTGTTCTCTGCCCTGCTGTTTATAGCCAGAGCTGGATGTGACCTCTGATTTGTGTGCTACATGTACTTTATTTTCTCTGCTTAGCAAAAGTAAGCTCAGAACTCTCATAGGGTCTTCCTGAGACATTGTTCTGAAGAAAGGACTGTTCCTATAATAATTAAATAGAAGCCATTGTAATTAAGAGTCAGTGGATCCTCACACCTGATAGATGTTCTAGCAGTGCATGTAGGTGGCAACTTCTTACATGCTGCTACCCCCATGTTGGCTCAGGGCAGTTAGGTCAGAAAATTAATGTATTCTTGAAGGGAGGAAAGTGCTTCTGGTACTTCTGTATTCCCCTGTAAAATCCAGTTACTGAGTATGAGTGAGCTGTCTGACAACTGGCATGCTACCACTTCTTGGATTTTAGTGATTTGTCATCTTAACTCTCTAATCCTTATCAGGCATAATTCTGTGTTTCCCACTTTCTTATGGTTTAAACCTAAACAGGTTTTTCAGTCTACGCAATCAAGTTTGGACCTTTCTAGTGTAAAGCAGCATAACTTAAATATTATTTAGAAGGAGTGTTTTTCCAGTAACGTTTCTCCCTGTGTCAAGGAATGTTAAAGATGCCAAGTTGAGAATATGTTTTAAATACAAGGGGGAACACAGTGTTGATTTAATACTTAATACTGGCATCTGGTAAATAATATAAAAATTCTGAAAAAGTATTCTTATTCCTGCTGGATTTTCTCAGCTTTGCACTTCACACACTGCACTATTCTCATCCTTGCAGTAATCAGTCTTTTCTATTCTTCTTGCTTTCAGCTACTTTATATGAAGCAAACTCTACTATTTTCTTGTTCTTCTGGTCCAAGAGCCATAAAAAAAGTAGGTCCAAAAGTTCAAAGATGCAGTACCTAAATAACACATTCAGCACATGTTTCTAATCCACCAGCTAAGTTGCACAGCCAGTCTGCTCTAATGCCTATACAGTGCAAGATACGTGACTGTCATGACTTCCTACCGACCTCTTTAATTGTCGTGTCTTTATTAGAGAACAATTACTTCTGTATTAATACTGGGAGTGACTCAGCCTTAGTTATTAGCCTGTTTTGCTCCTTCTGTCATAACAAGTTAAATCAAAAGCATTGCGAGGAACGTGTGGTAAAGTTGGAAATGTATACCAGAGACAGCTAGAAGGACTCCGCTTTGAAGAAGTGTCTAATTAGCAAGAAACACCCTCTGTGCTGCAGAATAACATGAGAAAAATGTTTTCTTTTTATTTACCAATTAAATTTTTATGAAATGCAGTTGGAAATGACTGCAATGATGAGGCACATGAGAGATGTACACATGAAGGTGGAGTCTTGAAATCTGCTTTTGCCTTCAGAAGGATCTGGAAATCCATCTATGTCCTAAAGAGGAGTCTGAAGACAATGCTAAAACCAGATTTGGTCAACGCCGACCAATCTCATTGGCTTCTCCCATTGCATTTTTTTTCAAGAACTGGAAACAGACTTGCCTGTTCACATCTTCCAAAGCCTGTTTCTGTCACTGAACAGCAGGAGTCATGGGTGGCAGCAGGACTGGACAGGGACCTTGCCCACAGCACCCCATCCCACAGCAGACAAAAGAAGTGATGTGGGTAGGTCTGGTGGTGGTGACCAGGGTCAACCAAGAGCCCAGTGACAGCCAACAAATGCCTGAGTGGGGCAAGTCCAAGGACAAGCCAGGACATCACGTCAGCATCGGCAGGTTGGGAAGCCAAGAAGAGCTGGCTTACCTACAGCTGAGCTCAGGCAAGGACCAAGGGCGAGGACCTGAGCTGACAGGAGCTCCTGGGCCTGCGGGCAGGGGGTACCTGAGACGAACTTCAAATTTAGTTGGGTGCAGTAGCACTTCCTGCAACCTGAGGGCTTTTGGAGTCTGTGGTGGCTCTTCAGTGGGAGTAAGAAAGTAAGGATGGTGCAATACTCTGCAGTTTTCCTCCCCACAAACCAGGCAGCTCCGAGTGAGCTCCTTGTATTCTGATGTCTCAGCCTCTTTCAAATGCAGTCTAATATGGTGGAAAAGAACCCTTTCTTCTACAGAATTCATGTGTTTGGGGAGGAGTTGAAAGATGTCTTATTGTTATTGTCTGCTTTGTAATGCAAATGCTGTTCTGGTTATAATAGTCTCCAACCACACAATACTATAGATAGATCTATATAAAACTTGCCACTCCAGTCCATTAATTTTCAGCTGTTGTTCATGTTTTTCATGCTTGTGGTGTGCCAGAATGAGTGTATAGTCCAGAAAACATGTTATAGTATATGAAACTCTATATTGTGTAGATGAAAAAAGTGATATGGGATAATACATTTATATCATAATAGCATATCCAGGACGAAGGTTAGAAATACATGTGTAGTGCTCACTTTAATGTAAGATAATTTATTCTAATGAGACTCACATAAATCATAATTTTAAGACTGTAATCTCTTTATTCTTATACTACTTAGTCACACATCCCAGCCTTTCTTAACATTACAGGTGCTAGCTACTGGTGTTATATAAATAATGAATGGTGTTTGTGTGTAGTTTTATGTTTCCTGGTAATCTGTTCTCTTTATGTGCAACTATTTTCAGTGAATATCAGGTATCTTTACCCTTCCACTTTCCCAGAACTGACTTCAGGGTTATCACTTCACCTGGAGTGTGCCACAGCCAGATGAGCAGTGGGCTGCACTGCTCCTGTGCATCACCATCACCACAAGTGCAGCTTGTGAAAAGCTACAGGGGCTGAGTTTGGAGTCTGGAGGCTGTTGTGTTGGTGCTGAAAAAGCACTACCTCAAACACTGTTGCTGATGGTATAATGGTTTGATTAGTTCTGTCTCTTTCTGTGGTACCCAGCATTACCTTTGTGTATACTGGTATTTGGTGCTTTTTTGGAAAAAAAATCAGATACTATTAGAAAAAGAGCATGGTTGGCAAGGTGGTATTCAGATGAAAGCAGCACACTGTAGCTCATTATAATTTCTACAGACAGAAAGCAGCCATAGCTTTGGTTTGCCTGTTGAAAAGGACTGTAGAAACAGTAATGTCGACAATTCTTTTGAAATGGTAATTACTAAAATCATTGGTTTAGGTAGTCCACAATTTCCTGTCTCTCACCTAAACCTTAGATGGTGTTACTGGTTTATTTTAATGAGAATTTTCTGTAATCATGTGCACTTCCATGTCATTTCCGTGCATTTCAAGTTCTGATTGCATCCAGGTGGTTCTTCTCAGTGTTGTGCAAAACAGCTGATACTCCTCTGTAGCCAGAGACAAGAAAGCATGAGAAGTGTGAAGATGGAGTTTGATTCCAAGCTGTGTAACATCTGGCCTGTTTTGATTTTTGTTTTCCCCCATCAGGACAGTTGCAAAGACTTATCCTCAGTCTCCTAAAAACACCAAACAATATCCAGCTTCTCCTGTGAAGCATCGTGCCACTTCCAGTCTCAGCCAGGAAACACCTAAAAAGAAAGCAGACAAGGAGAAAGAAAATGTCAGTCACCCGAAGTCCCCAGGAGCACGCACTGATGACGCAGGCCAGGTGGCTCCTGAGAAGCACGTGCCTTCTGCTGGAAAGGCTGAGAACAGTGAAGGTGAGCCTTACTGCAAGACATTATTGCAAGATATCATGGGACCCTGAGACTTTTAGACAGTGATGAGCTGTTCTTTTTGTGAAGCTGCTCAGTGACAGGCTTATGACAATGTGTAAAGATACATACTGGAACCTGTAAATTCATAGTTTTCACTAATGTACCTCACTGTTAATGAGTATGTTAATGAGGGATGCCCTTATCTGTTCCATCTTCTCTCTACTGAAAAGAGGCCCATTTCAGCCTGTGTACAAACCTGGAACTGCTGGGCACTCTCTTTGTTCCCTGCCTGACTTTCCACCCTTGGTTGTCTTCTCCTAGGGAAGATCACAGCAGGAACCAGTGATGCAGAAGAAGCTGCAAAAATTCTGGCTGAAAAAAGACGACAGGCCCGCCTGCAAAAAGAGCAAGAGGAAAAGGAGAGACAGGAAAGAGAAGAACGGGAAAGGTATCTCTATTGCTTTGTGAAAGTTATTACCTAATAATTTAACCTGTATCACTGAAGATGCTTGAAACTCTGGTAGTTTTGGAATCAAGTGGGAGATTACAGGTATTTGTTAATATCTTTAATTTCAGACTCATATTTCATTCGTGTCTTTTGCAGTCTTTATGACTGCAAAAATTAGAAAATGATAATTTGACCTCTTTGAAAACCCTGAGAAAACTATTACTTTTCCAAATACTTCAGGCACGTCTGTGCTGAAGTGTACTGCACACTGCAGTCTGGACATACCTGAAGTATTGTAAAAAAATATTTGAGGTGGTTTTAGGTGAGCTAGATCACGTAGCAGAAACAGTCTTGCAGCAGCAGGATATGCATTAAATGGCAAGGATTGAATCATTCATAATTAACCTGAAGTTCATCCTGCCCAGCTCTGCTGCAGGCATTGAGAGCTCTGAGTGTGGCAGAATGAAGGTTGCTGTGTCTGAGCAGTGAAGTTCTGGCTCTGTTCTGGGAACAGCCTTCCAGGTGGTTCTCCACATGGGATGCTGGTTGCAAGTGTCAGCAAATCATGCACTTCCTTCAAACCCCTAATAGTAAATCACTAACTCTGCATGTCTAGATTCAGCTTTGGGTTTTTGTATTAAAAACTCGGTGAGTGGGGTGGGAGTGGAAGGAACAGCTCCTGCCATTTTGGCCCTGATAGAATGATAAGAACAATCGCTTACAAAACAGCTCTTAAGGAGCATGATGTCCCTCAGTGGGCCAGGGAACAACACAGGTGGAATTCAGACCCACTCCTTCCAGTGTTCCACTGTGTTTTGTGGGATTTGCTGCTACTCATCCCATCTGTTTATTTTCAGATGAAGCAATGGATAAAAGAACTTACTTGTTTATAGATACCAGCATTCTGGGTGTCAAGTATATGGGGAGAGAGATGTCTTTATCTTGAAACTTAATTTTATTATGACACTCTAATTGAAATTAGAACAGAAATGTTTTCTTTGATCACACATGTTTTTTCAATGGAAATTATAACTACTGTGAAATATTTTAGGCATTAAAAATAAGATTGGAGTAAATGCTTGATAGGAACCTGAATTCTGAGCATGTGTCCAATGTCTTCACTGTATCCTGGCATCTTTCATGAAAATATGTGCTGATGCATGTGTTATCAGTTATAGGTGTAGATACAACAGGATTCATGCTAAACAAGGTAAAGCCTTCTGAACCTTCTGTTATATTTTTTGCAGGCTTGAAAGAGAAGAACAGAAGAGAAAGGCAGAAGAAGAAAGACGTCGTCAGGAAGAAGAAGCTCGTAAGAAGGAGGAAGAAAGAAAACGTGAAGAAGAAGCAGCTAGGAAAAAGGCAGAAGAGGAAGCCAGGAGAAGAGCTGAGGAAGAACAAATGCTAAAGGAAAAGCAAGAAAAAGAGATCCAAGCCAAACTTGAGAAACAGGTATCATCTCAAACAGAAATGTGAAATTTTTATACATGTAAAAAAATGCCTCTAAATATTTGGTAGTCTGCCTGAAATAAATAATGGCCATAACATATTTTACACATTTTGATTAGAGGGAAGAAGCAGAAATCAAAGCCCGTGAGGCAGCTGAACAACTTCGTCTTGAAAGGGAACAAATCATGCAGCAAATTGAACAAGAAAGGCTGGAGCGGAAGAAGGTGGGTATTTGCATCTCAGGATAACTACTTCATTTCTTGTTTAAATACATAACCCGGGAAGCACTCAGTAGAATTTACTAACAGTCTGGAGGGATTACAGGTGAATAGTTATGCCAGACTTAGTATTTGCTACTTGCCTATTAGGGGAACGTGGACATCAAACTTGTAACAAGGTGGAATTGCCTGAGTCAAAGGACTTCCTACTCGGCACTGAGCAAGCACTGAGCTAGCCTCTACCTGAAACGTTTAATGCCTGAGGCAAACAGGGAGTGGCATGCCAAGGCAAATGTCAATTGCTGCCCAACCCAGGACATCACAAACTACTGAGAAACATGAGTGACTTTGTTTAAAACTTACTCAACAAAAGCTCTGTGTCATTAATTGAGAAAGTTTGTGAGTAACAGCTTTTCCCCCACCTGGCCGTCTCTGGTTGCATTATGCAGAGGAGGAGGACTGTCTGGCCACTGCTGCACAAGGAAATGGCTGAAGCTGCATAAATTAGCTTTGTTTACAGCTGTGTGGCAGGAAAGAGAGAACAGCTGCAGAACTGTTGTCTGGTTACAAAAGGTCATCTATCCATATATGTTATTCCAATATGTTTTAAACTGTTCACCATTGAACTAGAGGCATGCTGCAGTTGCAGATTAGAATACCAAACCAAAGTGTCTTTCATCTGAAATAATTTCCCTTTTTAATGAACAAAGAAGAAAAACAAAATTAATTTAGGATAATGCCTTACACTTTTCCAGCTAGAATAACTTCAGATATTTCATTTTGCTCTTCTACTCCAAATTCTTACTTTTAAAGGAACTGCTTGGAAATAGTTGAAAAAGCAACTGGATTAAAATAACCACTGTTGTTTTTAAACAAACGTCTTGTTCTAGAACTGAGCATAACTCTTATTAAAATGCTTGTTTCTAAAGTGCATCTACTGAGAAAGTCATGTTCTCTAAGATCTGATAGGTGGAAGCTAAGTCCAAGATGGTTTTTATCTTTCATTTTCTTTTATTTTTCATATTTGTTCTCCCTTTCCAAGACAGGCAGAGATGATGTCATGACAGTAAAGTTTCTCTTTGTCATTTTTCCCGTCTCTTGTGTTAAATATTATATCTGCCATCTCATCCTCAAATTTATTTTGTTTTATAGAGAATAGATGAAATAATGAAGAGAACACGGAAGAGTGAAACCCCAGAAATAAAGGTATGAAACAGTATGTGGTTGCAGGATTTTTTTGTTTTGTTTTATTAACATATGTGGAAATTAAATTGTAGGGTAGTTCCATCTTAGTAAGTGCACTTAGTACGCTTTAGACCCAAACTTTAGATGCATTTCAAACGGAGAGTGACTGGTGCTGTGTGGCAGTCACTGCCACAGGGACAGAGCTTTTATGCAGCCTTTGCAGGTGACCCCTCACTATCTAGCAAGGGACAACAGTGCATTCCTGGATGCTGGAGCTGTAGTGTTTGCTGCTGTTGATGTGTCTTCCTGCTTTGTACCAGCCAGTGAGTTAGTTACTGAGCTCTCTTTGTTAAGCCTGTCAGAAATGTGGGATTAAAAAGAAGGCAATTGTGTCCAGCTGAGAAGAGACAGGTTTTAATTTCTAACCTACTAAGGAAACTGTTCAGTTACTTTCAGAGAATGTTTTCTTCTTGAATTAAAAAAAAAAAAAATGCTATGCCTAACTAAAAAGGGAGAAAAAGTCTTGTCTTGCTGTTGATGGTCTTTGTTACCCTGTGGCCCTGGGCAGTCTCACAAGTTTTGAGTCCAGTTAGTTCCATGAAGGTTGCAGTTCTCCCTCTAATACAGCTGAGTCATTACTTGATTTCAGAAGGAAGAGGCAAAACTGGAGATACCATCAACTTTGAATGTGGAAAAGCAACCAAAGGCCCTTGTTCTCAACCAACCAGGTAAAAATTACCATATTTTTCTGACGTATTTTCAAGTTGGTTCTCTTCAGAATTTTTTGATCTGAGGCAGAGCACCATGTATTATCATAAGTTCTTTGCTTTCATCTGAAAAAGAACTGCTACATTTGCATCAGTGACAAATGTTAGAAACCAGAGACAGTTTTGCTTTACCACTGAACCTAAAGCAGAATAAAGTTTCTCCTACATTTTAGTACCTGATGTAGCACTTTTGTAAATGAAAATTTCTAATCTGCCAATATGTTTGATTGCTGCAATCTACCTTCAGATTTTGTAGGCAGAAAATTTTTGCACACAACCAAGCTTTTCATAGTGACTCTGAATTTTAGACTTAATTTGACTTTATAGAAAAAAAGCATGTTTATTTAAAGGATTATTTAATAAAATATACATATGTAACATTTATCTATATTTTGTTTACTTCCCCAGGCTAAACTTTTTAGTCCATGACATAAAAGATAAAACATTCTCTTTCTATTTCCTCAGATTTAAAAAATGTAGCATAAAGAGCAGTTTTGGAGTGGAATAGAGGAATGACAGTATAGTATAATGAGTCATGGATTATAGAGAGTCTCTACTGCATTGTCAGTCTTCCTTTTTACTCAATCTCTAACTTAAAATTATTTAAGTAATAAAGTTTCTACTGTCATAATTTCTAACCTTTTCTTATAGAGATCAATGGATTGGCAGCCTGCCTGAAAAATAAGAGCTTAGAAAGTGCTGCTTCTGTAATCCCTTCCCAAGATGTAGTTGCTAATGGACTGAAGTCAGTTTCAGGACTTATTCAGCTGGAAGCTGTTGATGGGAAATGTAACAGCATGGAAGATTCAACAGATGAGGTTCAGTCCATGGATGTGAGGTACAGACTGGATCTACCAATAGGGGTTGTGGAATTCCCATGAGACACAGGATTTTGGGGTTGGTTTGTTAATACTTCACTGCTTTGCTTCTCACATCCCCCCCAGGTGGCTGCTGGGTGTGCTCTGCTCCTGCCAGGATGTTTGAGACAAGAGCCACAGAACCTCATCTCACTCTCACATATTTGGGGAAGGGGACTCTGAAATCCTTCCACAGTTCTTACTTATGGATTCCATGCAAGTTTGCCCAAACTTTTCAGACAGTTTTGTGAAAGCAGCTACTGTAGATACTGTTCTGATATCACCATTTTTTAATTTGGCTGCATAGCTCTGAGGCATGAGCATTTCTGCCTTCATACAAACAGAATAAAGAAAATAATGGATTTAGAATTTTAAGTACTGAACAAGTAGAAATGTATAGAAATCAGTAAATAACTTTTTGATTTTAAATACTCTCACATTTTGATGGCAGGATGTGCAGAAAAGAAGGATTTTTAATTTAAGTTTTTTTATTTACATATTTTTATACATCGACAGTTAATTTAAGGCTACTTAGACAAAGCTAGGTCTGAATTTTAGGCATGGAATTTTTATACTGTTCTCCTTTAATCAGTAAGCCGGTTGAACCTCTCAGATGGTTTCAGTATTTTCAGCAAATATGTATAAAATGCACTACTGAGACAGACTGGAAGTCCATGTAGCCATTATTTGGTCTCAGAAAGTATCAGTGAGAAAAACTAGTGAGGGAGTGCACCTGAGCCTACCAATTCCTGCAACCCAACATCACACTGGAGTGTTGCCTTAGGGATATTGAGGGTGCAACTCTGCCTCAGCCTTTTAAGTGGCCACTGATTGATGTGTTGCCTATGAGTTTATCCAGCTCTTTTTTTTTTTTACCTGCTGATGTTTGTGTCCAGGAGCTCTCCTGGAAGCAAGCTGTACAATACAGTCTCACTGGGTAGATTATGTTCTTTGATCACTGTGTAAGCCCAGTTTGGGGGTGGCATTGGGCACCCCTTACGTTTTGTGTTGCAGGATTTCATGCACGATAGTTTTGCCCTCAACTCATCCACCACTATGTCATGGTTTCGAAACGGTTGTGAAAGCCTTCCTCTTCTTTTCTTCTCCAAACAAAAATGCACTAGCCTGGCTAGTCTCACCAAAGCAGCTGGTTGCAGCATTTCTTAAATTTAATTATGGGATTTCTATGCCTGAAGTATATCATAAGGTCTTGAGAAATAACTTTTTATTTGTTAAATGTGAGTGCTTTATGTAAGTGTTTGCAGGATCAGGACAGTAATGTGAAAGGTGCAAAAAACATTTAGGTAAAGGAATATGGTGCAGGGGCTGAAATAATGATCAGTAAGTTCGGTAAACTGTCAGAGATGTGGGCAGAGGAGATGAGTGCTTGTGTCACACAGCTACCACTAACCTTAATCATTAAGGGACATAGGTTAGGTATGACCTTCCATCCTGAACAGGACAATATCTTTTTCTTTGGACTAGGACATTCTCTGGGTAAAGGCTAGCTGCAGCTGCCTTAAGATGAGTGGTGCTTTCTGAACAGTCAGAGGTTTGATTTGATTGCTGCTTAATGAAAAGTTATATACGTCTTACTCTGTGTCTTTCTTTCCCTTATCTTTTGTACAGCCCAGTTTCAAAAGAAGAACTTATTTCTATCCCTGAATATTCACCCATGAATGAACTCATGCCGGGTGTTTCTTTGGACCAAAATGGGACAAGTAATGCCAAGGCTCTTGAAGACCTCTTGGATTTCACAGGCCAAGCTACCTACTCCAAGATGTCTAGTGATACCCTTAGCCTGGATGACTGTAACAAAAACTTGATTGAGGGATTTAACAGCCCAGGACAGGAAAATACACTTAATTCTATCTGTTGACAGCTTCACTTTTCAGCAGAACAGATACAGGTACAGTACTGTGATAAACATCTTAGGTATGATAAATTGCTGTGATTACTTACAAGCTTCCCAGAAAATTACAGGAGTTGTACACAGCAGTGTGGAGAGAGAAAAAAAGCTGTTCTCCTAGGTATTCAAATTCATCATAATCTTTGATATTTGCATCTGTCTGTAAATTGGTGTCATATGCAGACTGTGACTGTATCATAGCAACCAATAGTATCTGGTAAATGGAAACATTTCCTTTATGCATCCAGAATTTCTTCATTAATACAGTACCTCTCCTGTGTATCTTTGGAGCCTATTTGCATGAGGAAAACAGTTAAAAGTGGGGCCAGTCTAGGCAATGGTAGTTATTGCTGCTTTTTACTCTTTTCTGGTGCTATAAAACTTGTAGTGTAGAATCACATACCCTGAAAACCCACCATAGTAAAAGACCATAGTAGGTTTCAGTGACAATTTCAAAGTACAAGGCCATAGTCAGGTTTTTTGGAAGAGTATATTCTAAATTACAAAACTGAGGTCATCTAACTTGCATAGCTGACTTGATATTCTCTCTCTTTTTAATTGACAGAGGTTACAATTTCTGGAGGATATATATCGCTGTGATGCTACTGGCAGTAAAATATGAGCTTGTCACTTGAAAAAGCTTCTGCAGTCCTTGAACACTGGATTTCAAATAACCAGAGCTGAATATAACTTGTCTTCCCAGGGAATATGTTGAATAACTGGCTGCCTTTGGTGGAAACCAATGATCTAGAGCCTTGATGGTTTCAGGGAAGACAGAGCGTGCATTAGAATTTGAGCTTTAGCTGCTAATAAAGCACTTATTTCTTCTCCTAATTTAAAATTCATCTCAACACTTCACTGTGATCTTTACCTGTGCATTTTATTTTTAAATAATTCTTTCCTGAGCTTGATCATACATCCATTTAGACATCTTTTTCTTGTAAATAATGATGGGGTTTGCCCACAGTGCATTGAAACAAAATAATATACTGTACTTTAGTTTTGTGCCTATCCTTTTTTGTCATTATAAGGAGTTATTGGCAAGTTTTATGAGGTGTGTAATTCAAAACTGTAGCTGAAGAGGCTTGAAAAACATATAGCTGCTGGAATCAAAAGAGCCTTCTTATTGACTGTGGAGTGTGGGAACTATGCCCTTATGATTATGTTGACACTGTTAGTCACTAGTGGCACTCACTGGTTAATATTAGTCTGGGAGCAACTATCAACTGTGTTTAAAAACATATTTGTGTAACACCTGTAAGCAAAGTAGGCAAAATGCCAAGTGTAACCCCTTAATATATATGTAGTATAGCTGTGGTAGATCCGAGTGAGTGATCAGGAGGGTGAGGTAACACGTTAACCTTTGAAGATGCAGACACTTGATTGTTACCAGCAGGCTTTCTGTCACACAGAGAAGTATTTTGTCTTCCTGTAGGCTCAATAAAATGGGATTTGGTCAGCAGCAAAACAAGAAGTGAATGTCAGAAAGTCAAAGGCCGAGATGCATGCAGGGAACACTGGGGGCTCTTTATGTTCTGTAAACATCTGCAGGAACAGTCCACATCAAGACGTACAAGGTTGGGACGTCATGTGCCATACAGTGTTAACTTTATTTCTGTTGGTGAACACTTATGCTAGATCAGGTGCTGCTTTGAGGACATTTTGTCCAATCCCTTATAAGAATAAATTACAAATACAACTCTCTTTGGACACTAACACAGAAGATGTGAAAACTTGGGGGGGAGGGGTGTTTAGTTGTTTTTTTTTTTTCCACATGTAAGAGTTCACAGCGTAGATTGAGCTCAGTTGTAGCACCATTCTTGTGCTCTTAAAAGTCAGCAATGGGAAAGTAACCAGTGACATGATGTGCAATGCCTAAAAAGATGATACCTACAACAACCCAGCTCTATTTATGTTAGTGTACTTCAAATAAATACTTTCTTTTGACTGTGCAGTAAGCTGTAGCATGGTACTGTGTCTTCCAAATTAGTCCTTCATCTATTTCCTAAATAATAAACAAACAGAAACAGTTTGTTTTGCTGTAATACATTGTGTTTGACAAATGTCATATTATATTTTATTATGGTGTCATTGTAAAACCTGTAGATTTCTGTATTTGCATGACCTGTATAGCATGTATAAAGGTGAAATACATTTTCATTTATGAATCTGACTTGTTTCTTAGCGCTTTTTTAATCCCACAACAATATGTCTGATTTAAAAATATATGTATGTTAATTTGTTCTGAGGTGTTTTCTGGAGGAGGGTGTAATATTGAATGAAGGAGTAGTGGTCAAAACCTTGGAATATTTCACCATTGTTCCCATTGCCATGTATTCATTTGCTTTCTGAGGTCCTTCCAATGCACTGAGGAAATGCAGACTGGTGGATACAGAGCTTTAAGGTGCAGACTCCAAATTGTGGCATCCAGAGGGTTGGTGACAGTACAGGGCCTCAGCCCCTGCTCTCTGGCAAAGAAGATAAGCAAAAAAAACCTTGGAGCTGTGGTAAGTAGACACTGTTCTGTTTAGTGTGCAAGAGCTGTTCTGTGAGTACCTGTGACATAAATGCTGAACTTCTCTTCAAGCTACATGCACACACTTGGAAAGGGACTGGCCTGGAGCTGCTGTTAGTCCTCTAGTGAAATGCTGAGGGGAAATTTTTAAACTATATCTTTTTAAAATCATCACTTCAGTCAAAATTGCAAATGAGAGAATCTACTTTTATTATGTAGTATATTAATACTTTCCATGGTGACAGTTCATTTCTTTTGTATTGACTCCTGAAATATTAATGTTATTTGTCCAGTCAATTATTTACTAAGATTGAAGGAAGCAAGATGAGTATTTGTGAAGAAAGATATTGGATATTTACTTTTATATTTGCTTTCAAATGTAACTTTTCAAATTTGACTGAATATGTGGAGCAGGTATTGTCAGCTGAGGGGTTAAATAACTTCTTTTTGCTTTTGGTGGTGCAACTTCTTCATACCAGCACCATCCCAGTGTTTGCTGCTGTGATTCAAGACTCTGCAATGAGCTTTACTTGGAATTTGTCAGTAGTCTTGCAGCTGCAATGGAGGATCACTATTGATTCTCACAAGTCCTTGATGGACCTTTTCTGCTGTTATTTTATATAATTATTAGTAAGTTTCTAATACATAAATAAATAACACCTGTGAGGTAATTGGGCATCACAATAGCTTTCTGATTAGGTCAACACTTTTCATGGTGTTGCCCTGGGAAATGGCACCCAAAGCTTGTCTTGGATCACAGCAAAGGCTCTGAGCAGACCTCTTGTCTCCCCAGGGAGTTAATTTCAAAACAAAATTACATCAATGAGAGGTGGATCTGGACCCCCAGGCTGCATTTTCATCTAGTGATGAACAGCTGGAAGCAGGGGGACTCATCCTCTCTCCTTTAATTGTAGAAATGAGATGTGTACAGAAAGCTGCAGAAATAGCACACATTGCTACTCTGGCTGGCAGGGTGGGGATCTTCCCTCTGCTGCCTCTCCTAAAGAGAGCAGCACTTTGCCCTGCTTCCCACCCCACCTCAGTCCCAGCTTGACAGCATCTCTAGCTCAGGTGCCCCTGCCACCACCCCTGTCCTGTTGCAGGCATTGCCAGTGTGGCACTGCAGCTCTTGGAGTGCCCAAGGTGGCACAGTGGCCTTCAGCACTGATCACACTGGTTGGAGAAGCATAACTGGGCTTCAGTGCTGCACAGCAGCCTGGAAACCCTAGAAACCCATCCTTCCCATTAAGGTTTAAACTGTATTAAAATGTAGATACTTGGATATTCAAGAGTTGAAATCTAGACTCTGAGGTTTATATTTTGTTTTCTCTAAGCCTGGCCTATGTCCTGCATGAGACTGTCCTGTAAGCAGAACAAATGAATCAGTGGTAATATGCTGCTCCTTTCCCTGATTTAGTGACCCTGTGGGACTTTTTCCTTCTCTCTTCTCTCTCCCTATTCAAGAACCAGGTAGAAACTGAAAAAAGTCTCTTCATTTGCTTTCATTTCAGGATTATGTTGTTAAGGCTTTTGTTTGCCTCCAAAACCAGCGTGGAGAGTGGTGGTTCACCTGTGCAGCCACTGTGTATGGTGCACAAATAGACCAAAATGGCAGTTACCTGACATTAGGGATGTTGGTTTTCAGCATCAGTATTAAATTCTGAAAAGTGTATTATTACTGCTGAGCCCCTATGCTAAAATCTGGAAAATATATTGTGTGTTATGACTGAATGCAATTTTCTCTGGATTTTCTCTTTAGTCTTTAGGAAAGCAGGTTTTAAATTCAATCTTTCCAGAATACATATACTTAAAAATAACAGAAAACTTAAAATATTCAGATGCATTTTTGTTATTGCTGTTAGTGCAATAATACCAGTCCAGAACCCTGTGAGCCAGAATGTTCATTTCTCCCCCACTTTTTAATCCCATCAATCATTTATCTTATCCTTATGATCTCCTACAGCTGAAGAGTTGGTGATGCTGTTCACTCCAATTTAACATGTCTGTTGAAGCAACATGTGAAGTGGAAAAGTCCTTAAAACTGCAGGCAGAAACTCTTAAGAGAAATGATATTTAAGCTTTTAAAATAAATATGTAAAGCATAAGAAAATGGTTTCTTGATCACCAGAATTTTAGATACTTTTCTTCCCAGTAGCCTTGTTTGCTCTCCAGCTTGTATATGTTTTATAGCATTTTGGTTATTCAAGACTGAGCTTAGTAATGTTTTTAAACTAGTAGGTTTGATGATTACCTGAGGCCTACAATTTTCAGGATCAAAATAGAGGCTCTGGAAGATAGCATGTTCACTTGGGAGCTTTACAAAAATAGATGTGTATCCTTGCTATAATCAAGCCTTAATGACTTCCAGAGAAAAACCAACTATGATGCAGGAGGCATCCAATGACTAGAAAGAGCAGTAAGCAATGAACTGCATGCTCTAGGAAGTCCTTGCTCTAAGAATAAGTTTTTTAAATAGTTACATAAATAGCTCAAACCAGCAGCTTTGCATTTTCAATCTTCTTACTGTGCCTGCAAGGAATAACTTGAAGCCCATTGCAATTGTAGGTGATTGATGTTGTAAAATAATGGACCCAAGGACATAAAATTGCATAACTGAAGAAAAAAATTGTAAGAGATGTTCAGAATCGGGGAAATTACTCTGTCAGTATTTCCTCAAGTTTTTTCTAGAAATAATAGCCCTCTCAGCAAATTCAGAAAGCAGCACAGTAAGCAGGATCAGGGCAATATCTGTAACCCCATATTAACATGCTTGCACATTCCTTTTCAAAGTAACCTTTCTTTTAAAATACAGATGGCAGTATTGTCTGAAATATCATTTTTAGCACCTTAAATATGCAAATCTGTGTAGGTTTATACCACTAAATTCTATGGAGTTACTCCTAATTTTCCTGGTGTGAAGTCTCAATCAGGAATAATGTTCCCTCCTTTTTTTTTTTTTTTTTTTCTCTTAAACCTCTTATCAGTTCAAATAAAGAAATTCAAAATAATACAAATTCTGGTCATTGCCTACTGGAATGAGTTTGTTCTCTCAGTTCTTGGACAAAGACTGCCCACATCACAGCTGGCAGAGAAACAAGTCTGAGGAGTCTTTTCAAAGACTGATTGTGTGCCAGTAGTGTGTCAGGGACAGCAGTGAAACCCTGCTGGCATGGGCAACAGGTACAGTCCTGGTCAGACATGGCTAAAAGTTCCCCAGCTGAAGACTGGGTCAGAAATTCTTCCCATTTGGCAAACAACATTTGTATTTCTAACCTACATTTTTACAAGGTTAATTTATGCTAATGCTCTTGGGCCAGTATTGGGCTTTAGGGCAGGTGTCCTGTAGCAAATGAAACTGCTGGTGGATTTAGCAAATAAATGAGCTGATGAATGGGTTAAGGTCACAGTCACTGAAGAATGCTAAGGCACTTTGTATGTATTTACTAGCACATAATTACTCTTAAAATTCCTAAGGCAAATCAGTATCAGTCATGCCCACAATGTTGTCTTCAGCTGGACATTTTGAAATTTTATCTCTGCTCAGTCAGACTTTCATCCTGCTGTTTTACTGCAGTTTCTTCTTCTGTCATCTTTCCAAGACCTGGCTCTTGCACAAGCAATGAATTGCAGCCTTTTTGCACCTCTGCCTTCCTCCTCAAATTCATCTGCTGTGGCCTCTTGGGTGATAAGCTCAAGGCCTTTGCTTTTAAAATCCTCTTGCTGCATTTATGTGACACATTGGTGTTAGTTCATACACTGAGGTTTTCTTCACGGGTGTTTTGCCAAGTTCCTACCAAGTTCACACAGGCTGTATGCCCAGCAGCAATGGCACATTTTCATGTGTTGTTACAGGAAAGCCACGATAACCTTATAAATAAAACACAGGCTTTGTTACATCATGAGAGCCCAGACTTGCTGGAGGCTCTCTTTGAAGAGTAATTTGGTGATGCTATCAGAGCCAAGTCATGCAGTTAGTCATCCTCTCACATTCCTTCAGGTTTTAATTAAACAGTTACTTTCCAGCTTTCCTTAGATTTCAAGGCTAAAGAATGTAGCACGTATTTCATCAATTAAGGAGGGAGTCATTATCTGTTGCTTTGAGCCTAGACTGAAAAAAGTATCATAGTTCCACAGAAAACTGTTAAAGTTCTTACAACTGAATTTGGGGGGGTGTTGCTTCATTCTGGAACAAATTCTTCTCTTGTCTGCATAAGGTATTACAGATTTGAATTTCCCTTACAAATAACCTCAGGAATTGCCTCAATCTAAGCCGGTGTCTAATTTTTTATAAATTAAGAGAAAGAGCTGATGCTCCTTTTTTGGGGACTTAGAGGTTTAGCTAATTTTGTTCCATTAAATGACAGAAATAATTTTTTCATTACTACCATTAGAAGAAGCAAATGACCAACATGCCTGCAAAGAATTAGGCAGCTCATTCTCATTTCCCAGCAGGAGACACACTCTGTGGCTTGGTGAAAGCATTTTAATAAAAAAGTGCCTGAGTGCATTAAGGGATAGGCTTGGGTGAGAGGCGGAAGAAAAAATCATGAATGTGAAACTCCTTCAAAGCAAAGATCCAAGTTAATGAAGCCATGTAAAACCTAATCAGGAGGCATAACAAGATAGCGAAGCACAAAAGAAAACATTTCCTTTTAGGTATTATAGGAGGTTGGCTGGTAAAACCATGATTTAACCTTGGTCAGCTGTTCTTGAGAGTAGATCAAGATCATCTTGTGGGTGTTGACTCCACCAAACCCTCTCTCACTGCTCGAAGATGCTTCTTCCCTTTTAACTATCACCATGTACACGCTCTGTCTGCAGACACCAAAACAAATTGTGTCTGACAACCAAGCCAACCCACTGCTACAACAAGATTTTAATGTCATTTACCTGGTGCACCTCGGTGGAGAGCAGGTGTTGAGCAGCAGCTGCTGTCATGGTCAGCCCTGGCAATGCAGGAAAGCCCAAGTGATGCTCCCCAACACAGCTTGTTCTCTGCTTCTGTGCCCGACCTTGCTAGCGACCAAGGAGATGTTTTATTTCCTCTTTTTTTTTTTTTTTTAATTAGCATAATACGGTTCAGCAAAGGTCAGTGCCAAGTGTAACATTTTATGTGGAAAACGAAATGCCTCCTTGAAAGAACAGATACATAAGATCTGTCTTCTGTCAAGGGTTAGTTCCTGCTTTTGAATTTTAGCTAACTTCCATTCGTAATTTCCAGGTGTTTAGCATGCAAACCACAGTTGTGCTCTTTCCAAAGGGAATGTTTACTAAATTAAGCATTAAAGGAATATGAAAGTGATTCTCTATTCTAATGATACTTAATTAGAAATAAAACATGGAAATAGATTAAAATAATTAGTCTTAATAACCAGTAATTGCCAAGTCTTGTGCAACAGAATAGCCTTCCCAATTTAGAGGTGGAGAATAATGATGCTGTGGAGCTACTAATAGACACTGATTTAAATATTAATTTAACTTGTAAAGTATGTGTAAGTTGTTTTTTACTTAGACTACATGGTCCTAACCACAGAGATCCTTGTGTGCTTACTATCCATCAGGGTAGTAGTATCCATCCTGCTATCCATCAGAATAAATATGTTGGATCAAGACCATCTGAGGGAACGTCAAGTAAATAGATTAATAATGAAATTTGATAATGTATTTTATGTAATGTAGAAGTTTATCCTGTGCACACAGGGGCTGTCTGTCTGCACTTAGAGCTCAGTGTTTGCTTCAAGTGAGGTGTCTGCTTTAAGGTTCAGTGCAGTGGTAGCCCCCCTACATGCAGAGATAGGCAAGCCACTACACCAGCTGAAGCAGGATATAAAACCAAATCTTTTTTATTGTTAGTTTGACTTTCTGAATCTTGATAGTGGAAGTGTGGCTGCCTGTATAGTGATTATCCCACGTATTGCCATCTATGTCAAACTGGGACTGCACCTTATCTGGCTGAGCCACCCAGGCTGGACCAGATTTCTTTGGCAAAGTGCAGATCAGTGGCATCTGTCTGCTTCAGTCTCACTTTCTCCATCTAAAGCTCTCTGAGCCAGTTCTCATCCTGAACTGGAATATTAATAAAAATTCCAGCAATGTGAAGAGGAAGCAAATGTTTGATGCAGCTTGCCACTGTAATTGTGTGCCCTATGGGTCAGTAAATTTTCTGCAGTCCCTTTTAATTGGGAAAATGCTACAACTAAATTAAAAAATAATCTTGTAATTCTATATGACAATTTCAAAGTGTTTTGGTGAATGCAGGTGTGGAGATGCAGAATGTCGCCAGGGAGGATGGCTTTTGTTGGCATGGGGCCCTGGGGGAGTCGGGAGTACCCCAGGTCTAGCAGTGGGTAAAACAAAAGAGCAGGAGACAAATAAAAAGCAAAGAGGCAAAGCAAAAGTAGGATAGTTAACAGGAGATTAGGCAAAGAGGTTGTAATCAGTAGCTGCTTGAGATGCTAAAGATGTAATCCTAGAAGTTGAAGTTTGTGGTTGTTGAACTGCTAGTTTTGGAACGGTATACAAGATGTGCTTTGTACAATAAAAGTGGGCTTTGCATGTACCCGGCAGAGCCCGTGTTCCAATCACCGACATGCAGGAAATTCTTTTATACAGCACTCATGTGGGGTTCCTTGCATTTGAGCTAGTTCGCAGAGAACCGAGCAGGATCCTGTAGACAAAGACAGCAAACAGACTGATAGCTGTGACAAGGGATCCCTCAGCCCCACCTACAGCCCCCAGGCCTGAGAAGACAGAAAACTAAAGATAATGCACTGCTGAAAGATCAGTCCTGTAGAAGGAGAACAGGAAAATGCCAGCAGCTAAAAGTCCGAAGGACAGCCAAAGTTGGCAGCTCACACTGGTCCTCAGCACATAAGGAAACTGAGACCATCCTTTTGAAAGGGGCCAAGAGTAAGCAACCCTTCTTCTCCACTCTCTATTCAGTGAATATGACTGCACCCTGTTAGGCCATGGTTTGATGACAGAGTAAATGCAACACTATGGCTCTCAGCTGGATCAAAAATGTCAAGACTATATAACACAGAGTGCTGAGTCTAGGTTTTTTTTGGCTTAAATTAATTTGTTAAAAAAAATGTTGACAAGGCTAACTTGGTAAGCTTTACACCAGATCAGATATCGCCTGCCTGTGCTGCTGAAATGATACTGTATCAGGTATCACCTGTCTTCCTTTAGCTACTGTAAAAATACAAAACCAGCGTCGGTTCTGTGCTTGGGCTAAAACAAAATTGTGTGCCTGCATCTGTGCTGAATCAAATCTATATTCATGAGTTGATCTGACAATGCACCAAAGTAGCATTCAAGATCCTTGACCAACAACCTTGGATGCCAATGTAATCTAGACAGCATCAGTGTCTCCTTGGTTTTGTGTGGTCTATAAATTTCTTTCTGAGTGGTTTTCAGCCATAAGAAGATACTTTGTTTTGAAAGGGTTACAGTATGTTCCGTGTGTCATTCTGCTGTTTATAGCTCCTGAAGGAAAAACTGACACCAAACCTGTTGGGCCTGCTGGCTATCAGGACTGGCAATCGAGGGAATTAATGCATCCCAGCAGCCAAGAGAGCCTTCACACCACTGGGACTGATCTGATCTCAGGCAAGAAGAGTGCTGCCATCCTGTAGTGCATGTTCTGACGGGAACTCCAGGAACCCGCAAAAAGACTTGGAGAGCACTACCTGGCACCTTGCGAGGCACCTCGACCCTCGCAGCAGCAGCAGCAGCAGCCTGGCACAAGGAAGCCATGGCTGCCTCACCTGAGGGCTGGGGGCAGCACCATGCTGGGTACAGCTGCGGGGTCAGACCCGTCTGGCCTCGGAGAGGCTTTGGTCAGCCTTTCCTGCCTGACCCACGACAGGGCAGCCAAGACCAGTGAAAGGCTCTCGCTGCCTCCCCAGCAACCCCAGGTCCTTGGGGCGTGCCCCGCTCCGGCCACCCCTGGCCCAGCACAGGAGCTATCAGCTGCTCCTTGGGCCTGAGCGGCAGTGGGAAGCGCCTCAGAAACACAGAATATTCTGAGCTGGAAGGGACCCAGAAGAATCGAGTCCAACTGCTAGCCCTGCACGGGACAGCCCTAACAACCACACCATGTGCCTGAGAGCATTGTCCAAATGCTTCTTGAACTCTGGGTTGGTGCTGTGACCACTTCCCTGGGGCCCTGTTCCAGTGCCCAACCACCCTCTGGGGGAAGAACCTTTTCCTGATATCCAACCTAAACCTCTCCCCTGAGACAACTTCAGGCTATTTCCTTGGATCCTGTCGCTGGTCACCACAGAGATCAGTGTCTGTCCTTCCACTTCCCCTCAAGAGGAAGTTGTAGACCATGATGAGGTTTTCTCCAGGAACAAGCCAAGTGACCTCAGCCACTCCTTAAATAGTTTCTCCTCTAGACCCTTCATCACTTTCGTAGGCCTCCCCTGGACACTCTCTAATGGCTTTATATCTTATACTGTGGCGCCCAAAAGTGCCCCCAGCACTCGTGACGAAGCCGCCCCTGTGTTGCGCAGAGCGGGACAATCCATCCCTCTCCCGGCTGGCGATGCTGTCCCTGGACACGGCTGACCCTGCTGGCTGCCGGTGTCACGGAAGGGCTCTGCTTCCCGCAGGGCATTGCAGCCGAGGGGCTGCTCAGAATTCGATACCCGGGGAGGGCCAGTGCACCCCGTCCTCTCTGCGCTACCGCGACCGGGAACCAGCGGCCGGGAACCAGCCACCGCCGCCCAGGGCAGCGCTCCGGGCTGAGAGGGGCCCCGGTCTGAGCGGGGCGGTCAGGGGGCGGTGCCGGAGCCAGCCCNTGCCGCGGCAGGGGGAGCCGAGGCGGCCGCAGTCATTGTCCCTGTCAGCGCCGTCTGCGCGCCGGGAAGGAGCGGGCCGGGGTACGCGGGGCTCCGCCGCCCTCCGCCGCGCTCACCGAGGAGCGGCGATCGGCCTGGCCCGGGCCGGGGGAGGTGAGTGGGAGGTGCCGCCCTCGCTCCCCGCTCTGGCCCGGGCCGTGGTGGCCGGGGGCAGCGGAGCTGCGGGGACAGGAGCTCGGGGGGATTGCGCTGCGCCCATCCTGGGTCTGCCGACGGCGGGGTAGCCCCGAGCAGCGGCGCCCGGACCCGCCTCTCCCCGCGTGTGTGCATGCCTGTGCAGACCGTGTGTGCCGTGGTGCGGTGCGCGGGGGCCGTCAGGAGCTTTGGGAGGGCCAGAAAAAAGGATAGGGCAGGGGCACACATCCAAGTGGCCGCGGGGCTGTCGGCCGTGCCCTCGAGTCATGACTGTTCCAGAACACCCGTGTTGCTGTGAACCAGCTCTGGGCCAGCAGCACCGCAGAGCTGAGGTCGCTGCTCGCTGTTACTGTAAGGACACCTTAGAGGTGCGCAATGCATAAATTCCAACAGTCCCTGTTTCCAGTAATTTATATGTTGTCACACGCAGAACCACTCCAGTTAAAGTCTTTATAATAACATGGAGTGGTGCAGGTTTTGTGTAACAGTCACATCTTAGTTTCAGTATGTCTTTGGTTTAGCTTAATATATTTTCCAGATTGAGTCAAGCCAAAGATGAATTGGTGCAGATTTGAACAAATCTGTGGGGTTTTTGGTACTTCTTTAGGTGGTTTAGTTGATTATGCACAATTTTTCATACGCATCTGAGTGGGTGGTAATGTCTTGTAAGGAATTGGTGATAGTCTCCTCACTTGGCTCAGCTCCACCTAGGACAGCAGCACTTAATTTCTACTGCCATTCTTAAATGCCTCAAGTTACTAATAAATAAAGTTTAGGTTCCTGAGTTATAAGGGTTTGAAACAAAGGCTGCTCAAATTGCTGGGAGATTTTAATTACCTACTTACTTTGTGTGTTTGTGGACCTCAAGGAAAAGTGAATCTTCTGTGAAAGTCTTGCTGGGTGTGGATGGCTGGAGGAAGAGCATGGAAGAGGATGCCAGGAAGGGAGGGGAAGAAATATGCAAAAGGCATGGAAAGATCTTAGGTAAAGGATGTCATGTTGTGGCAGCCTGACCCAGGGCTGGGCAGAGAGGGGCAGAGAACACTGATGACTATCTTTCCCTTTGAGAATTTTTCTAGGGTTTTTTTTTTTTTGGTTTTAATATTGGTGTTGATGAGGTGAACTGAAATTAATTAACTTCCTTTAGTGACACACCCTGTTGTCCTGATAAACAGCTGTCTATCTTGAGTGTCCATGCACTCCTCCACATCTGCCTTCAGCAAAAGAACTGGTATTTCTGCCACTGCTTTTGTAAGAGTCATGAAACCAACTCTCCATGCGCCTGTGCTGGGACAAGATGGGCTTGATTTTGGTGCAGTCTTGGCTTGTAGGTGTTCACTTGTCAGGAGGTAGCATAGGCTGGGTTGGTGTTGCAGGCGAGCTGGTGAGGGATGTGGCTGCACACAGTTAGGTTTGCTTTTCCTCTGAGGTTGGCAGCAGGTACTTGCTGTGTGCAGGGAAGGGAGAAATGCTGGAGTCTTCCAGCAAAGATGCGTTTGTCTGGTGTGACTGGGGAAGGCAGCCTGGACTTCCCAGCCTCCTGGCAGTGCTGTTCTGCGACATCATTGATTCTGAGTTAGTAAGGGTCTTATTTTGGTTTTCTGGTGGTTTTGTGATATCAAGGTGAAAAAGCAGAGGTTTCCGTCGTAGTTTGTGTGTTTTGGAGAGCTTTCAGTAGGCAGGAAGTTGTTGTGGGCTGTGTCTGGGACTGACATAAGCAGATTTAACATGCTTTTGGTGTCCCCTTAGAAACTGGTCTGCAGATGTGGCTGGGGATGGTGCTGTAACATTTGAAGCTCTGTAGTTAAGGACCTCTAACGGAACACATTATAGAAATGGGTCAGTAATATATTTATGGGTTGGGCTTTCTTTGTGTAAAAAAAGAAGTTTGAGAGTGAAATACCTTATTTATTATGTGATACAGATTTATCCTGCTCAGTCTTTCCAAGCTGGCATTCTAATCTGTTCTTTTGCAAAGGTGAGGCATTGCCTGCTAATTAGTGTAATTAAATGGGTCGGTTTTAAATGAGAACACACTGTAAAGTTATATGCTTAGTAGACCTACTCAGTTATTTTTATTCCTTTGCTCAAATATGCAGACACAGGGGAATAATACTTTCTCTGTTTTTCAAACAATTGCTTAAAGTTGTTAGGTGGTCCACTAAGAAATTCTGTATGCTTGAGTTAGGCCTGTACTTGCTGTAGTGGGTCTTCATCCTACTGTGAGTGTGAGGGGAGCAATCATTTTTATATCTCTATCAGTTTGTGTAGCAGGCAGAGGAGATTGATGCCCACATGCTGCCCCTGCATTGGCACAGTTACCTCGCTAGCGTGGGGCCTGGTTGTCTGTTAGCAATCCTTGGCATTGGGATACAAACTGTGTAAAGCCTGCCATCCCCAGCTTTTACCAAGGAAAAAGGATAAAGCTGAGTAGGAGGACAACTTCTAAAGCCGCAGTGGATGCGGTTTTGGTAGGCTGGGAGGGTGCTTCTGGTGCTGGGGCGGTCCAGTCTCCCACTGGATAAACTGAAGCATTGAAGCTGCTCTCCTTGAGGGGATGGTGCATTCAGCTGCCTCTGCACATTCAGAGTGTAGTGCTGCCTCCTGCCACTGCTGCCCTCCGTTCCCAGCTGCTCTGCCACAGCTGTCTGGGGAGGTGCTCTGGACCAGATCTGGAAATTTCTTAAGTATAGCATGGCATGAAAAATGGAGGGGAACAAAAAAAAAAGGATTATCTCCCTGATGATGTTGGTGGTGAGGATTTAGGCTGTGTGACTGCAGTGGGCTCAGACCTGCCACAAAATCCTGTGGAGATTCAAAACATATTGTTGGAGATGTGGAAGGTGTTCCAAGAGTGATAAAAGCCCAGGAGAAGGGATGTGTAATCATAAAGAGCTGTTGTTGAATATCAGAGAGCTGTGAGAGAATTGAGGATGGAAATTTAGCTCTCAGTCATTTGCATTGATCTGGTACCTGCTGTGTTGACTAAAAGAGGGAATGGTTTAGAAATCCCTCAGCCAAGTTTCACTTGTCTCAGCTGGGTGTGTGTCCTTGAGTTAAACAGCTGTTCTAGGTCATAATTTTCACAGCTGTCACACTGTCCTTCCCTGAGGTGGTGAGCCTTGAGATGGGAGTCACCTCCATGTGCTGGCAGAGCTGAGTTGACAGTGGAGATGGAACTGAAGTCTATCTAGGAAGCATTGACTACAGGAATCCTGTTGCGGGTTCAGAAGCATTGAAACTGGTTTGCTGGGAGATGTTTCTCTGCTTTTACACTTTTTCCTGAGCATTTGGTGTTGGAGATGATAAGATTTGCCTTGAAGATGAATGGGCAAGAACATGGCAGGCTTGTGTTCTGCTTGGACGGTGGCTGGAGTGGGCACTGCATGGGACAGCCTTTGAATCAGCTCTTGTAACCTACACGGTGGAGGAGTTGCCAATTCTATACTTCTCATTAAACAATGGTGTAAATGACTTTCTGTATTGCAGAGTTAACAAAAAAAAAAAAGGAAAGAACCTGAAGTGTGGATTGCAGCTTAGCTTTTAATTTGATTGTATTTCTCTCAAATACTTGATTGTTCTGGTATTGGGAGTCTCAATTCCTGGTTTTTCCTTCTTGACAGACACTGCAGCAATACATGGCATGCCTCTTGCAGCTTCCAATTGATCCCTGCCCTAGAAGGCAGTCAGTGGAAAGCTTGGAGCTGTTCCTTATCTTTTTTGGGCAAAGTGAGAGAGAGAATAGTGATGTGGGTAGTATTAACAGCAAGAGTCAGTGTCAGTCAGCTGTGGGACCCAGCCTATGAGAGACCTGCTTGTCCCTCTCTCCTTGACGAGGTTTGTGATGGTTATCAGGCAGTCCCTCGGAAGGGTGGGGAGTGACATGTGCCTTCGCTGTAGGTGAAAGGCACTGGAGAGCAGCTCCGCGGAGATGAGCGCTGTTAGTACTGATTTGCCCTTTGTGAGTCCTGAATAGGGTTTCTTCCATGATCTGTTGGAGATGATGGAGGGCACCAAAAAGGCATGTAAAGCAGTCCACACATTTATAGTGTGCTCCAGGAGAGTTAACTGCTTCTACTCAGTCTGTGCTGTTACTTGCAGGGTTTTAGCTGTTTGGGTCTTGCTGATTTTGGGCTCTTTACATTAGAAAGAGCTCCAGCTCCCTTCTGTGCAGCTAAATGATTGCAGTCAGTTTTGATTTCTTGTTTCATGTTGGAGAAAGTCAAGCAGATTGTCGATTGTTCTGTTCAGGAGAGCAAGTTGTTAAAAATTTATAGCCTTTCTGAAAGAACATGTGTTGAAGTTGGCACATCCCATACAATTTCTGGTCATTTTTGAGTTACTTGTCTCAAGATACTCCTTTCAGGATTAGAGAAGAATTTTGTACTTGTCAAAACACTAATATCTTAAGGGTGGAATCAAAGGAGAGCTGGTAGCAGGCTTGAGGCCATTTTCCCAAGAGGGAAATTGTCTGATTCCAGTTCCAAGAGTCAAAGGAAAGAAAATAAAGGGTGGGATTCCCATTAATATTTAAAAGCTATCTAAGCACAGTTACTGATAACTCTTCCAATGAGTCACTTATTGTTGTAACATAGCAAACACAAGCAGCCCTCTGAACCTAATAATGCTGCTTAGTTAAAAAGATAGTTCTGTATGTTTTCATAGTGACACTGTCTCACAAAGTACAGCAGAAAGTCTTGGAGAAATTGAGAGCCCAGAGCAGCCAGATCCTGCCACCTCTGCACCATCATGACCTGACTTTTCAGAAGCACCTGGGTGGCTGACTTGCAAACTGTAGGGCCTTCACTTGATTCAAGTAATTCTGCTACAGACAGGCTTGCTATGTGATACCATCCTACAAAAAGCTAGCTTTTGGTATGGGACCATATTGCTTGTTTAGTTGAGGTGACTTAAACCTGGATGTAGCAATGTTTACAAATTCTGTATAGATTAATTTGCCATTCTGGTGTTACACTGGGAATCTTGACAGGGGCGTGGGGGGAGAGTGTCTGCTGCCTTCGTATGGTGTGTTTCTCTGAGGAAATCGCATTGCGTGGGTCATTTTTTAGGAGGTGCGTTGCAACAAATGAACACTTCTTTCCACTAAACAAAAGGAATGTCATCATTGGAAATTACAGCAGTCCTCCTTATCCTAAGGCAAGATCTAGGACGTGCTGTCACAGTCTTTCTCACGCTTTTAGGTATGATTGTTTAGCCAGTCTTGGAAAGAATAAGGAATTAGAAAAGAATTGGTCGTTATGTATGCTCAGTTTCTAGCTTTATCAGTCTGGCAGATCAAGTTCCATACAGGTGGTTGGGTCGGGTTTAATGGTAGTTTTGTCTTTTTGTTGTTTACATACTCATTTGAAAATTAGGAATAAGGTTCAGAACTGAAGGGAAGGTAGGAAGAAAGAATTTGATCAGCACATAAAACACTGTCACTTCTGAAAGTTTACCAGAAGAGATGGTAGTAGTGAGTCTTTGAAGGTTCTGGGACATGCACCACATTTTGAAACGTGTTACCCAGGGAGTGTGGGGTTTTTTGTTTGTTTCTGAAATACTGTTTTGTAAGGTGTGTTGTAATGGGTGAAAAATAGGAAACTATTTTGATCACAGTATTACTTTTTTTTGAAAAATAATGAATACTGGCATTATAGCCTCATATCTAACTTTGGCTAGTATGACCTTCAAGTAAGCAAAGGGCCTGAAGTTAATTCATGCTATGCAGTCCTCAGATATATGCCTTTAGGATATAAGAGGGGGTGATAACTTCATATTTGAGAGTTCAGAGAACAAATACTTTATCTTGTCCTTGGGGTACTTAGGGGTTGGATTTTTTTTGCTTCACTGTCCCTTGCAACAATTACAACATTGTGCTTTGTTACATTAAAAGATTGATTGTGGTGCAAAAAAAAAAATGCTAGAGGATTCTCTTCAGAACTAAGCTCTTGCTACATCTTGCAAATAAATGTTTGGTTAGCTTACGGTGCAACTTAATGAGCAGTTTCTGGTATAGGAGGTGGCTTGTCTAATGTCTGCCTGTGGGGTAGGCTGCAGAAGTATGCTGTACATTCTTCTCTAAAGATACTACGGTTTCAGCCATGAGGTAGTCACACTAAAAAGTCAAGTATAGCAAGGAATGATACTTTGAGCAACCAGTGTGACTGGGGAGTGTGAGGCGCTGGGTCAGGCATTTGGGTGCACACTACTTCATAGTGCCTTAAAGCCTGTGTGTTTTTCTCCCTTTTGAATTTCAGTTCATCAGGTAAAAGATTTAGTTAAAGAAATTATTTGAGCACTGGGAGTGTCAAAAAGGCCATAATTTGCTAGCTCAGGCTAGTTTTCTGTCTCTCTGAGTGTCTGAGCAAATAATTACGGAAAATACCATAGCATATATAAAGTGGCATTGACCTGGGCACATTCTTTCAGTTTCAAGTGGTTGGTTGTTTATTAACTTTAGAGCTGTTGATAGATCTAGTTTTGCATCTATATTTCTGGCCTTTAGAGCTTTTTGTGGTGAGTGGCCCGAACTTCAGTTTTTAACCAGTTACCCAATAACTGCATTCTGCTTTAATCCTTTGTGTTTGCTAAATAGTGAATAATCATTTTTTTCCTATTCACCTGTCACATTACTAGTAAGTTTGTATATACTTTCATCACATTTTTCCCCCCAAGTTCCTAGGGTTTTTTTCCTATTCCCAGAGCTACATTCAGGAGTCGGGAGCAGCACTTTGTCATAGTGCATCCATTGTATATTTAGTGTGTGTCTAATTAGTAGGTTATTAGCAGGTGAAATAGAACTATAAAAAGTGATCTTTTGTGCCTGGTTTGATTTGGATGGAGTTATGTGATAACCTAGCAGTTAAGATTTGATGGAGTAGTTAAAGCTTACAAGAAGTCTGCAACCATGTAAAAATTTCGGTGTATATTACAAATTTGAAGTTCAGTATATATGAAACTCAGGGTATAACTCAATGCAAAAGCATTTTCCCTTGTAAACTTTATTTTTAAAGCTGTCTTGTTTCTCCCTTCTCTATCATCTACAGCATTCAACACATACCAACAGTTACACCATTTTTTTCATTGCTGCAGCTTGCTTGTGAGTTTATTAGCATTTAACAGCAGGTTGAATAGACATTATAAAATGGAGAGAAAAATGAAACAATGATCAAATATTTAAATCTATGAAGGAAATATGCTGTGTTTTAAGATCAGCAACTAGAGGAGAAAAGTTTGCTTGCCATAAAATTGGTATTAGAGGTTTACCTTTTCAGTTAAAACAGCCTAAAAAAACGCCTCACCCCAACTTTGGAGCTTCTAATACTACATTTGTTAAAAAAACTTCCTGTTGCAATTTGTAATCAGACTAGTAAATGATATAATTTTTACAGCTTCAAGAAACTCATAAACGTGTGAGAGAAGATGACAAGATCTAGATCAAGATCACCACGATGGAAACCAAGGTAAATATTTACACCTTGTGTTCTGAAATGTACCTCTGTGTAAGAATTTATAACTAGGACGTAAAACTTGCATTAAAGAAAGAAAATTGCCTGCAGAAATTGCAATTTGTAAAATGTGTTTTGTAATCTATAGTTTATTGTGCAAGCTGAGCACCTGTAATTTTTTCCCAGCTCGTGATTTTATTACAATTTCTCTTAAGCTGGAAGTGTTCAGTTTTTGCAGTCTGCCAGGAACCTTGTTCACCTTTCGTGTTTTGGGATTTACAACTACCTTAAGCACAAAATCCAAGTTCCAAACTAGTTAAGGATATTTTTGCTCAAGCACCACCCTTTGCACTTAATGTCTGTAACTCACTTCTGTTTTGCTTCTTCACCTACAGGGAGGAACTGTTACAAAAAACCTCCTGGTTTTGTGGTTTTTAAAAAAACTTTCTAGTTCAAACACTTTGGACTTTCTGAGGTTTGGGGCTGGTTTGTAAACTGATCTTTAGCACAGTTAGACATGCCTTGCAGCATAACACGGACTGAAAACATGTGGAAACCTGGGAGTTGTTGCCCTTCTCCTTGGACATTAGCCTAGTAGCACATGTCTTTGACATTTGTCACCAGAATATCATCCAGCTTACTTCATGCTGTGAGTTACCTGCCTCATTTTTTAAGACTTGCAGTGCAAATTTGAGGTGCTAAAACCAGGAGGGTGGAATACAATTTCAAGCTTTTGAGAATGTGAAATTACTTTTCTGCTTGCATATATCTCTTTGAAACAGAGAGAGTTGTGATGACCAAGACGGAGGGAGTTTGGATAACTCAGAAAAATGTGGTGTTTTTTTATTGGTTTCTTTTGTTTTTAAAAAGAGGAATCCTACCCATGTCCATGCTAGATTGATAGCTGTGAATATCCTTTGAGTAAGGGCAGCCCCAGCTCTCATTAAAATGTGAGCCCTAACCAGACCAATGTGGAATGGCAGCCGTGGTGTGGGTGCTGTTGGAAGTCAGCCATTATGGTTTTAGGAACTTCTGTGGTTCTGAGCTTGAACTCTTTTGCAAATATGGAGTAAATAATTGTGCCAAACTGTTCATTTGCAATACATGCAGCACAGAGGAAGTGGCTTGACTAATTTCAACTTAGATTTTTTTATGTTTTTATTAAAGAGCATGTCAAGAGTGTGCAGTTTATACTCGAATACAATCAGTATTGTTACATCTGGGATTATCTTCTCATTCTTGTTAGTGGCCTGTGCTATTTTTTCTTTATTTAAGGAGATTTTGGCTAAAAACTCATAACAGGTTGCCCTTGTTTTTATAACTGCAGGTGAAAATGCAAAGCTGAGTGATGCAATTGAATCTTTAATTGCAAAAGCTGCAGTAAGTGTGGAAGTGCATGTGTTTACATGTGTGAACATGCATACAATTATCCAAAAGGCCAAAGCATCTTTCTCAAACTTTTTTTTTCTGCAGGAAAAAACCTACTTCTACGACAATTTAAATATATTTTGTAATGTTTTCCATCTTTCAGTTTTGAAGGTTGTTTTGGTGTGCAAAGAAAACCTGAAAAGGCATTTTTCCTCCTTTTTAAAATTTCTTTATACGCAGTTTTTCCTTCCCTTTTTTCTCTTGGCACTGAAAAAGATAGATAGGGAATGCTTGAGAAGTGTGAAAATATGTATAACAGTTGTTTTCAACGTAGTGGAAACTTCATGTATATGACATTATTTTTAGTTTTAAATGAAAAACTTCGAAGAGACAAAAATGATTGACTTACTACAACATCAAATGGGTATTTTTACTATGAAAACTTTCAACAGAGTAAAAGTAAGCCTGTTACTGTAGCCAGGAAAATGACACTTTGATATCTCAGTGTCAATTTTTTTACAAGCTGATTAAACTTATGTACTAAACTCTGCTTCCTTAGGAAATAGATGTTCTCATTATGAAATTGATTCAATTTTATGGGACTACTCAAAGTGGGTTTTATTTCTGCTTTAGGTCCTTATCTCCAGCTTTTAGGAGCCCAGAGCACCATAGGCAAAGGCATGCTCATATTAATTATGACTGTGAATATAAAAGCTTTCGTAAGGACCCAAAAAAGTCTATGCCTTGGAGAACAGAAGATGAAAAATATGGACAAAGCAATTCCAGGTTTGCACCTCATGGAAATAACCACCAGAGAATATATGAACGTAGGTCACCTTCACCAAACCTGAAAAGAATTCCCATGGAAGATGCTTACAGTCATAAGCCCTACAGAACACATTCTTCTGAAAGGACTGAAAGCAATAGGAGATGCCAGTTACCACCAAAATACTTGGAAATACCTTACAAAGAGCATGAGCGTCCGTTTTACCAGCACAAAATGGAGGACAGATACATGTTTGATCACTACAAAGTCACTGGAAATGAAAAAGGAATGAAACCTTTTCATAGACCATTAGGGGCTTCATGCAAACTTGAAAGAAAATGGCATGAAGATGATTTGAGGCACCAGAGGTTACACGAAGAGAAGTATGGTCAGTCTCCCAGAAGAGTTTCTGATGAATTTACGGCAAGGAGCTCTTTACAGAAGAGGTATAGGAATAAAATAATTAAACCCTGGGTATTGTGGTGTAAAGCCTCAAGTGAAAGTCTGTTTTCATTATAGTTGAAGATATCCACCTTGAAACACGTTGGCCACTTTGTAGTTTAATTATGGGCGACTGGTAGTAGTGAAGTATTTGTCTTTTAAGTAAATCATATTGCTGGCTAGAGTATGAAAGGATAATATTTCCCTCTTAAGAGCCCCTGCACATCTGTACCTTGGCGCGAGGGATTATGGGTTAACTTGCCACGCATTCTGCTGTCCAACATTCTGCACATATAAGTTCTCGCTTTCTTCTCTAGTGCAAGTGTAAATTGCTTTATGTCAACACAGGTATCCTGAAGATCACGATTACAGAGAATATGGGCACACGTCTAAAAGGGGTAAGGAAATGGAGAGGTATGACGGTGGAGAAGTAGCAAGAAATTCCAAGTGGAAGCAAGAACGTTCTTTTCCACCCTGCCAAGAAAAGGAGGAGCAAAGATATCCGGGTGCCCAGTCCCACCGGTCGGCTGAGAGGGAGTACTTGGGGGGGTCTGTCACAAAGATAGCCTATGAGTACAGTCACAAACGGCGCAGGCATCCGGATGGGGAAAAGCCTTTTCCAGATGACAGAGCTCAGAAGTACGGGAAGCAGGAAGAGCAGAAGTACAGCTCTTCTAAGGGTGCCCGGAACAGCAAAGAGTTAGATTACTTTAGTGGTGGAAGAGCGAGACGGACTGAAGAACGGCACGTGGAAGATCCTGTTAAATGCAGTTCAAAGAAGGGCTGCAACGCTTGTGTTAACTCTTCCAAAACGGATGTTGAGCTGAGATCTTTTAAAAACAAACTGAATGAAAGAGTAAGGAAAGATGGCGAATTGAGGAAAAACGTAGATTCCTCCAATAGCCAGCGTGATTCAAGTCATACTGTCTCAGATGTGAAAAGGTCAGATGCCAACTGTATGAGAGAACATCTCACAGTCAAAGTGGATATGAAGAAAATGGTGACCAAGTACAGGTATTGGTTTTCATTCACCTCTGCTTTCTTCCTGTCTCTTTACAGTTTCTGAATATTAGAGAGGAAGCACAGTTCCTTTAGGAGGTAACCAGGACAAACTATGATTGTACCTTCTTAGTTTTATTTCTTTTAACAAGGTAAACATGTCTAGGCAAGTTTGCTGTTAAACCTTTATTAAAACAAACAAATAAAACCAACCGACAAAAATCAAGGTTTTACTGAGATGTAGGAAGAGGAAAGAGCAGATATGCCTGATGCAAACCTGTAGTTAAAAGTTGGTTATGATAAGTAAGTTTGTTATTTTTATTTAAAAACAAAAACCCCCAAAAATCTGAGACCCAAATGCAGAAAAGTCCTGTGCTTTCATCTGAAATGCAATGGCATTTTTTTAAACTGTCTTCCCTTCTTTTTTCTAAAAATCAGCTAACCTTTAAATGTATAAATCTCAAGCAGATATTCAAGATCTCAAGTTCAGTAAAACTGCCAAAAATGAGAGATCTCAGAGTTGTCATTTATTGTTAGAACAAGGGGGCAACCTGTTGAGGCATCAGAACTGAAAAGCAGTAGAGTCTGCTTACATCTATCTTCTGTGCAGTACTTGTGTTTGCATTTAGCATTCCCAGTGCTGGCTGCAATGGAAGAAAAAGTGGCAGTACTATGAAACTTCAGATGATAAACACATGGCAGAGAGTAAGCAGCTTGGTTTTGATAGATTCTTGCAGGGTTTTCTGGTTTACTGTCTTGCTGTTGCAGGCCAGGATATCTTATGTTGGTAGCAATTGCTTTTGGAAGAGATTACCGTCCTTTCCAAAATGATCAGCCTTAATTTTAAAGGTATTTTGCCTCTTGTCCCAAATAAAACATCTATATATATTTTTTCTCTTTGGACTATTTAAAAAAAATCTAATAGAGAATTACAAAGACAAGGTTCTGTGTGTAAGGGGCTGATATTAAAGACTGAGGAAAGGGAGGTGGAGTAATGCCCACTCCCACCGTCTGGCTAGCACAAGGATTTGACTTCCTGAATGATAATGTAAGGAAAATTGTTGGGTTTTGTTGCAAACCCACAGGATGATTCCTCTGTTAGTAGCTTCTTGCTGCTGTTTTTGAAGGTCGTGCACAATAGACATGGTAATTGTTTGCAGACCAAAGTAACTACTACATTGGTTACAGCTAGTTCAATGTCTGGAGGGTTTGCTCCTGCAGCCAAAAGTGCTAAATGTTTTAATTTTTCAAAGATAAGAACAGTAATTTTACAGAAGCTGATGCCTTCATGTTGCCTGCTTTAGGCATTTAAGAAACACTCAACTTGAAATGACTCAGCTAAGAAGAATAGTTTCTTTACAAACCTGGGAAGCAGGTAGAGAATTCAAATAACTAAACCTTGAGGTTGCTTGGATTCCTTCTTGCATGCATTTATTTCCAGTTTGCTAGGGGAAAATAGGGGATTTTATGGCATCTGCTAGAGGCTATTTCTGATACAATTTTTGTGTGGCATTCTAGTCTTGTATGCTTCTAATACAAGATGACCAGGCACATAATCACTTAGCAGAATGAACAATTAAAAGTCTTAATCCTAAAAGCTTTTACATGAGCTCTTAGAGTCTTTAATTTATCTTTTAGAATGACAAGCATTTTCCTTGCAACAAGAACAGTAGGGTTGAAGTGTTGGCTTTCTTGTCAAAATAGTTTCTGAGCAGCAGTGCAACCATTTGGGGTGTAAACTTATTTAGAACGAGTAAAAATTTACAAAAAGATGATAAGCACGTTCTTAAGTTCACACATTGCTACTGAAGCAGTTTCACTGCTGTTTCACTAGGCTCAAGTGATGATTCAGTTCCTAAAGATGTGAGACTTTTTTTTTGTCTCTGAACTGTTCTTGAAAATTGCCTGGTAGCTCCCTATAAATAAGACACAGACATAATTGCATTTCAGAATTATTCTAAAGAAGTCTATCAGGATCTTCATTTTATCTAGATTTGATAATCTAGCTTCTGTGAAACATGCAGTCCACAAATTTTGTACTGCATGCTTCACAGAAACAAAGATCCCTGAGAGTGAAATCATCTCTTCATATTTTATTATATATTTTCTTCCTTATGGCCTTATTAGTTTTTTAATTTAAAAAAGGCATAAAATGAGATTTTGGCTTTTAATCCCATTTATTCCTAAAATGAACTTCTTAATTTATTGTTTTGTTCTACTTGTCTATTTCAAGTTTTCAGATTTAGATATTTGCTTTAAAATAAACTATAACTTTTTTATTCTAGGACTGCTTCTAGTCACACTACAGAGAGACAGATGTCTCATGATCTGGTTGCTGTTGGCAGAAAAAAAGAAAATTTTCATCCGGTGTTTGAGCACATGGAATCTGTAACACAAAATGTTGAAAATGACCCATCAAGAGAATTTACTCAGGAAATAATCACAATTATTCATCAAGTTAAAGGTGGCTGTAATATTTGTGTAATATGTATGTGTTTATGTATATATGATTACTAGACCCAAAGCTAATGGTTTAGATATGATGTCCCAGTAAATCTCAGGTCGATGCCTTAAATGGCTACCTAGAAGGAGAGACTAGACAGGAATAGAGGTGGTATTTATTATAGAGGCTTTCAGGTGTACACTTTTGGGTTCCAGAGGCTCCTGCCTCAGTGGATGTCAAAATGGACAGCTGGTCACAAGTTCTTCACACTTTGATATCAGCATAAATTCACCAACCAGAACCTAGCCGATGATGGAATTTCCCCAAGCTTGCCACCTCTCCCCAAGATGAAGGTTTACTGTTCTTGGGCCTAGGAGGGTCTGGAGAGGGAGCTGGAGAGGCTTTGTTATGTCTGTGTGAGCATGAGAGAACAGCACTTAATGAGCTACAGGAAACTTCAGAGTTACACTAGCAGTACAGGATTTGAAAAATATAAAAGTTAAAACCTAAGGCAGGGTGTTTGCCATTGGCTTCATTTGTGTCTTGTTAAGGGTAAATGTAAGTTGAGGATTTAAAGTAGTTGGGTGGAGGATGACTGCAAGAAGGTCTCAGGCCATAACTGAGGCATTATTGTGGAGATTAAAATTTAAAATGATTTTATGCTGGTACATGAGAGTAACCTGCTTATTTGGGAAACATGACAGGAAAAAAGGAGCTTTGCTGTAATCACAGCTCTCTAGTTGTATATAGTTCCTTTAAATTTTCAGTTTGGTGTTTAGGCAGCTGCATCATGTTCAGTGTTGAACTTCATAGATTCTAGTAATTTGAGTACTACCATTGTAGAGCTGATGATTGAGTTTGATCTTACTACATAAGGTTGTCTAAGTTGGGCTGGCATAATCTTTCATTTGTGAATATTAAACAGCAAGTGGAAATAGTTTGAAATTTCATTTCAGTAAAGTTGTGGTATCCTTAAGAGTTAATCTTTTAAAAGATAGTTTTTCCCACTGCACCTTTCAAATACTACAAATAACATTCTTGTATTTAATATATCTTCACAGCAAATTATTTTACATCTTCTGACATAACTCTACATGAACGGTTCTCAAAAATTCAGGATAAACCAAGTGCAAATACAAATGAAGTTAAAATACATTTGGATCCAGAAATTCACAGGTAATTGTTGAACTTTTTATGTTAATTTATTTGCATTAGGGTAATTAATCTTCAGTAAACTTTACACAGTGAAGTTTTTATTTATTATTTTTATCTGCCTGTGTCTTTAAAACATTCTGTAGCCTGGTCAAGAAGGCTTCTGCTTTTATAGTGATGGCATTTGTTTTTATGCTGTATTTTTGTGTTCCAGGAGGATTGACATGTCTCTAGCAGAACTTCAGAACAAACGAGCTGTGCCATCTGAATCTCCCCAGGTATCTTGACTGCTTAACTTTTTTGGCAAGCATTAAGTTAAAATATTCTAGATGTAAGCAATATTTTCCCCTTGCTGTTTGTACATAATTTTTACATGCTGTGAAGACCACCAGTAATTCTGAGTATTTTGAAAAAAATGCACACCTGAGCATATTTACAGATACCACAGTGATGCAAGGGCACTGTGTTCACTGAGGAGTAAAATGCAGATGTGTTCTCCAGAGTAGCTGGAGTGTGGTTGTTCCTGCTGCTTGAACCCCTGTCTGTTTTTAACTAGTGTAAATACTGAGTTGGTGACTGGTATGTGGTCCTTGCTTTTCCTCTGAGATTACAAAAAGCCTTAATGTTTCTTCTGCCCTAGTGTTACAATGACTCAAAATCCACATAGTTCCTCAGAGTGTTACTTTATCACATGCTTTCATCTGCAGTCATAAGACTTTCTCTGTTCCCCTTTCAAGCTCTGCTTGCTATGATTTAGTTACCATTCCTTTTGTGTAGTACAGGTATGTGGAGATTCTGCTTGATTAAGGATAGCAGAACTTCTAAATATTTACTGAAACCCTCATGAATATTTATGCCCTGGCAACTCCATGCAGAATTCCAGTGGTCTGTTCACTGTTGTTTGGAAACTTGTAAAAGGGCAGATGGTGCAAGATAGGGTAATTGCTTAGGACCACTTGTTATTTCTTTGGGCTTTGCATCCTTGGGTTGATCTTGTCCTGTGTGCAGACAGCTGAACTATGTTAACAATGTACAGGGTGCTGCCCCAAGGACAGAATCAGGTTGGCATTCAGTTCTTACCAGCTAACTTGGCTTCAACCCTTCCTTTTAACTAGAACGTTATAAGAGTGTTAGAAGATCCAAATGATCTACGGTATGATATAGAAAGGAGAAGAAAAGAGAGATTGAAGAATGAAGATGACAGAGTGTTTCATGTAGATGGTGTAACTCCAAGGTAATGAGCAAACAGTCTTGCTGGCCTGAGCCTATAGTTCCCTTGTGTGTTCCTCTTGGGCCCTTCCACAGTTACATTCACATTTGTTGTGATTCTTTTCCACAGTTAGGTTCTTTTCCTTAAAAGTTTGACTGGGACCAAAATTCAACTGACATACATTGCAAACTACTCTGGAATGAGATGTTACCTTGAAAGAGGTTAAACTTTAGTAAAAATGAAAAGCAAGCACAAACTGTAGCACTGAATGAGAAGAGGGGACAAAATTAGTTTGAAAAAGTTTAAGTATTTTAAACTCCTCGATGGGCCACATAACATTCTCCTGGTATTTTGCAGTTCTGTAAAAGCATTCTAGGAAGAATACATTTGTTTTGTTGCTCTCCTGGTTTGGTAATAAAATGTGGAATATCAGCAGATAATTGGAATTTTTCTGATTCTTGGAGAATTTGAAAACTTAGAGTTAAACTAAGAGCATTTTACTCCTATGGATTCCTCCAACAGGTTTGTTAAAAGTTTTCGCTCCAAAGGTGTTTTCTAACCTCAGTCATCCTGTTTCACTTCTGATGCTGTGAGGTTGGTTGATTAGAGAGAGACACTGTTAGTAAAAATGTTGATTACTGGATTTCCAGAGTGCAATAAAATGTATCCACACTGTGATTTGCAGATTGTTCTTCCTGTGCTGCTGTTTGTTCATTTTAAATGCAGTCTGTAATGGCAACTAATGGCAATACACACATTTGGAAAAACAGACTTGTGAAGCTGTAGAAGAAATTTCTTGTATTTGGCATTCTTGAAACACAAAATGGTTGACAAGTGGAGGAAAAAAATCTCTGGACTTCCTTCATTTCCCCCAACACACTTCCCCGGTTACTGCCCTTATCTTTTGTTGGAAGTGTAAATTTCCCCACTAAGTATGGCTGTCCTGGAGTTTGTTGTCAGAAGGGTTCCACTGTCAGGATAATGTGGGCTGAGAGCAGTAATGGTATGAATGATATGTAGAATTTTCCTGAGGTTGAGAGGTTTTAATGGGTCACATGAGAGGCTGCAATGCCTCTGAGCTTATTAAGTGTGCTATTTTCTTCCTTAATTTATTTTGCAGCTATGAAAACTGTTTCTGTGTGTTTTGTAAAATACAAATTCTGACTTCTAGGGGTTACTTTTCATGGTAAATATTTTATTTAGAAATTTATGGATGCATCTGTATTAGCAATATGCTTGGTAAAAAAACAGAAAAACAACCAAAACCATAGAAACAAGCAAGCAAAAGCCCAAAGCCAGAATCGGCTGCCTGTTGAGGATGAAACCGGAGGATGTCAGTGTTCATCTGAGCTTCTGTGTGTTTGGGAATGTCATGAAAGAGCAATTTCTGTGCAGCTCGGGCCGATAGCTCGGTGTGAAGGGGCTCGAGTGCAGGAAGCGTTTCCACCAGCGGAGGGCAGCAGTGACCGCGGCGGGGCTGAGCCAGGGAAGCCTGGCTCCGTAGCCGGGATTTCAGGGAGCAGAGTGTCTCTCCTCGTTTGTCATTGCATAAGAGAATAGAGGGTGCTCGGTAGTTCTGTGCCATTTGAGCTTGGACTAGGAATTTGTTGGTTGTCCTAGGAAAATTTACGTCAAAGCTGTCACTTCACACTTGTGATACAGATGCTAGTATAAGCTAGTTTAAAATACAGGGTGTTGATATGCTAGGGCTTTAGATATTAATTGTTCCCACTCTCTGTCTCACACATCAGGAAACAGCAAAGCTGCAGTCTTTCGAAGTTACAAACATCTCAAGTTGATGGCTTCCAAAAGCCTATGAGGTTCATTAAGCCACCTTTCAGGAAATTTATTGGGAGACCTCATCTGGTAAGCCTAAATGTAGAAATAGTAGCTCCTGCACTGTTGATGTATAATTCATATTTTGCTGCATTGTCTATGCTGATGTAAATTTAACAGTCTGTGATGTCTTGCCCTTGTAAATTTTGAGTGAGACTTTTTTATCTTCTGTCTGTGCTCAACAATAAAACTACTCATAATTTCACAGTTCTAGTGCAAGAGTCCTCAGGTATTTCTTGAAGCAGAGATTAGTCCATCTGAGTTAAAACCACTTTGATACCACTCCTTTTCATAAAAGGAGTTTGTATAAAATACCACATTTCTTCCACATAATGGTGTAATTACTTAAATGATAAAATAGAAGGCCTTGTTATTGAGCAGATAATCTGAGCTAATGTTAAGTAGTTTGAGAAGAATACTCTCTTGCATTCTAGTGGTTGGAAGGGAAGGTCTGAATCTTGTGTAGGTTGTATTGTTGCTGTAACAGTGTTTCTTTTCACTTTATTATGATAAAAGTGAAAAACACTTATTTTAAATAAAAATGAGAAGCAAATGACAGAAATAATGAGAAACATCTGGAATAATGTTCATGAGGATGAAATGTTAAACAATGGAATATCACATCTCTTGAATATTGCATTTATGAAACCTAGTTTTGGACAATTATTCTTTAGGCTATCTTTCTGTGGTGTACTTCAATACTGAAGTGGGCAAGACATTAATATTAGGTCCAGTAGAAATAAATTTGTCTCCTGTGGAAAATTCCTTCTAAAGAATTGCAGTTAATTCCAGGTATTTGTGCTTCTTTAACTTGGGGAACTGGTGAGACCAGAAAAGCTTTTTCAATATGTGCAGTATTATTCTAAACCACTTTTTTTTCTTTCTGAGGGCTGCAAAATAAGGAGGAGACTTACATAAGTCATAATTCTTTATACACTAACTAATGCTCTATGGAGAGGGTTCCAGAAGCCCATGAAACTTTTCTGAGGTCCATCAAAGTAGCTTTTATGTCGTAAATTCCAAAATGTAGCTGCTTTGCAGATACAACAGTGCCTCCTTCAGTGTAAAGAAACGCAAGTTTTTAATGGTAAAAAAAAATTACTTAAGACTGAGAGTCAAGTCTCCCAAAACAAGTAGTAATGGCTCATTAAGTAACTGGATTGGATCAGGCTGAGATGGAGCTCACTGTGCTGTGCTTTGCACTGGTGGCCAGGAAGGTGCTGGTAGCACACCAGTGCTTCAGGGCTCCACAGCATCAAAGGTGCCTCTCCCACATGTCCCCCCACACCCAATAGGCTGAGGGTGGGTGAGATCTTGGGAGGGGACATAGCCAGGACAGCTGACCCAAACTGACCACATGACATCATCTGCTCAGCTAAGAGAAAGGAAATAAGAATAATAAAAGCTCAGAGAGGAAGGAGTGTGTGGGAGGTAATTAGTTATTGTGGCATTTGTCTTCTGGAGCAACCAGAGTCTACTGAAACCCTGCTTCCTGGGAAGTGGCTGGACATTGCCTGCTGGTGGGAAGTAGAGAAGTTTTCGTTTGCTTCTGTGTGCAGTTTTTGCTTTTGCTTTATTAAACTGCCTTTTTCTTGACCCATGAGTTTTATTTTATTTTATTTTCTCCCTCCCAGCCCTGCTGAGCAGGGGAATGATAGAGCTGCTTGGTGGGTACCTGGTAGTCAGCCAAGGTCAACCCATCACAGTAATACTGTAATTGCAAATAAAAAGGAGGTTGGTTTGAAATAGACACTGGGTTATTGCTAAGTGTGCTGAAGATTCAGGAAGAGCATATTTTCATATTTAATAGTGAACTGGAAATGTGTGACTTTTAGGAAGTACTGCACTGCAGTAAGGAGTAATCCCTTTAGAACAGCAGTAGCTATGGAAGCATGGGCATTAAAAATGCAGGCATCCTAAAGAAGGAATGGCTCTTCATGGTCAGCCTTACAGAGGATGTTTTGCAGACAAATAGAAAAATCAAAAACTTTAGTTAAAGTTCAAATATGATCAAAATATAACATTTGTGATGTTAATATTCAATAATTGGAGGCTGAGCTAAAACTTGAAAAAAACTTAGGCCTGGAAGGTACAATTGTGTATCTAAGCTTGATTCTAAGAGTTGCCCATTTGGCTTTGTATCCTGTTGACAAAAGGAGACTAGCTAAAGAGTGAAGTAGAAAATCAGAACAAGTATATATTTGTATTTCCCCTCCTCCCTTTTTTCTATTTTTTTTTTTTTTAAGCCTCTGGTTTAGGAAGTTCCTGAAAAGTGATTTGCTGTACCTTTGCATTAAATAGTTGTAATGGTCATATTTCTGTGATTGTATTTTAGTCTTAAGAAAGGTGAGGATGGGGGAGGGCTGTATCCAGAGTTAATTAAGGCAAGCTTAGTTTTTAATTCCTGGAGGGTTTTTTTAAACTATAATGGGAACTTTTAAAGTTTTTTTTTCATCTTGCTGGATTCTCAGCTTTAAGGAAGAGTGTACTTCAGCTGGGAGCTTCCTGATTTAATTGTGTTGTATGTAGAAAGTTAATTTAATTCTGTAGAGTGTCTTCATTTTCTTAGAATAAGAAGGGAACTGGGAAGTTCTTAACTTTTTGTTGGAAAAGCCACTTTGATTACTTCGATCTCACTTCATAAAATCTTTCTTCCTCTCTTTTTGTTCTGAGTCCTTTCTTGTCAAGGTATTGTAAGAAGCTAAATAGTTGACTTGTAGGTAATAACTCAGTCTTAAAAAAAAAAGCTAACTTAAATCCTAGTTTAAAGTTATCTTTGATTCTAACACCATTTCATTATATTTATAGCCCCCTCTCTCCCCACACCATTATTATCAGTGTTACCAGAAAGGCTTGGTAGAGGACAGAAATTCTGGGAATATCTGTGAAAAGCATGCATTTGCATTTATTATCAAATGCTAATATATATGAAATATTTCAGGAGAGTTCTCTTCTTAGATTCTTTTAAATGTATTTTAAGCTGATAAAATTTCCTTTGAGAAAACAGAGTTCAACAGCTTTGGAATGCTTCTGTGATTATTCGAGAATGGACCATAAACAAATTTATTTGATTGCTAAGAGTTCATTAGCACATCTAACAGTTCATTAGAGCATAAAGGGCTCTAATGTAGTATGTGCAAGTGCTATGTTTACAGAACATGCCAATGTTTCTGTAAATATTGATAATCATATGCAATGACGGAAGAGAATGACATCCTCTAGAAGTAGCTGTCATAGGGAAAGTTGGAAAAGAGCCAAAATGTGCAGGTAGGTCAGTGGCTGGAGGAGTGCTCTGTTTTAGGCAACCACAGCTGTTTGACTGCAGCTGTTCAGTGTGTTGACACAACAATTTCCATACTTGTTGTCTGTGTGACTTGCTTTTGAAATTGTGCTTCTGTGGCAAGCAGGCAATTCTCAAATGCCCTCTTGAAAAAAGAGTTAAAAGTGGCGTTTTTTAAGGACTTCAGTGTGCTACACATTGTTGTTTTGCTGTGGAGATGTGTCTGTGCTGCACACTAACCTACAATGGCCATGTCCTAACCAGGAAGTCCAGAGAACCAGTCTTGTTGTCCTTACTCCTGATGCAGACTATGACTGCTGTAGCAGCCTGTCTGCTATACTTGATCCATGCAGGTTGAGGCATCTGTTCTGGAGGGAGGGATGGAGAACCATAACTGGGTTGTTAGCTGCTTAGATCTCTCCAAGAGGATGATATTCCAGGAGGATGGTCTGTATCATCTTTAGCTTCCGTGGGCTCTGCTATCCCTTCAGCCAGCCTGGACTGCAGGCCCAGTGCTCCTGTTACTGCTGTTCCTTCAACGAGTGTCATTGTGTCAAACACTACAAGACTGGAACTGTTGGAATATTTGTTAGTATAACCTGAACAATTTTTTTTTCCTTGAATAATTTAATTACATGAAGCTGTAACTGTTTTCCTACTAGAATTCTTACTATTCTTCAAAACCAAGTGACAGTTACCCCCACAGACGCATTAGAGGACACCTTGAAAACGCAGGACCCTTCAGAAGGCACTTTAAGGTACAGATCAGTTTTTATCAGATGTTTGTTATGTAAAATGATGGTCAAACCTGTTGAGTTTGGTAACAGGAGACACGCTTTTGAAGGTATTAAGTGCATGAAAAACAGTGTTATTGAAGCCTAATTGTTTCTGTTGCAGTAATGGGCAGCTTAGCTTTTAGTGGGTAAAGGGCTGGCAGTGGATTGAGCAGGATTGTCCAGTGTTGTATCCAGGCAGTTGAAATTAGTAGGTTAACTGCAGTCAGGAATAAGAATTGCAAGAATTGCACAATGACTAGAAAACTCATATATCCAAAACCCAAGCTGCTGAGCTTTTTTCCTTCACGTTACAGAAGCCTGAACTTTTTCCAAAGACTGGAAGACATTAGTTGTGTTACTTTCAAAACTGTTTTACTCTTATTTTATTAACTGTTTCATATAGGGATTTCTGGGGAGCTAATGTCTTGTGAATACCCTGCATACTGCTAGCTATGCATAAAAAAAATTGAAAGAAGTGAGGTTTTATTCTTGGGCCCTCAAGAAGGTAAAGTGATGGGCAACTGTGCTTCTTTCTCAGGTAGAACAGTGGCCACCTAATGCCTTTTAATTGTAAAATGTATCCTGGGTTCAGCAGAGAAACAAAACATTTCCTTTTCTACTGACAGTGGCATGCTATGCATGGGTCCTTTTAGAATTCTTGATGTGAGAAAAGTTTTAATCAAATCTATAACAACTTATATGAATTTTCTACCTTGAAATTGCCCCTACATTTTTAACATACGTTCTTAAGAGTAAAATAATACACAGACTAGATAGTCACCTTTTCTGTTTTGTAGATAGTGGAGTAAAATTTTAATGGCTAATTAGCTGTCATTTTTGGATGAAACTTTGAAAGGTGGGGAAGTGTAGGTGTGGGTTATGGGGTTTTTTTCCTTCTTCTTCTTTTTCCTCCAAACATAAGAACTGTTGTATAAAAAGACTTTCTCCTATTTAGATGTGCTTTGCCAGTCAGCCTTAGTCAGATAGGTTAGCTAACACTAAAAAAAAGTTGCTGTCTTTATTCTGCTGGACAAAGTGTTTTTCTAAGTTAAAAAGTTCAAAATGTTCAAAGCCCGATACAACTGTTTCAACACATAAGGACACCATAGCCTGTCTCCCCTCTGTATTGTCAGCCTCCTAGTGCTGGAGGAATCTAGCACTGGCTGCAGGATCCCTGAGGCAGTGTTGGTAGTTGATGCTTCTTTCATTTATATCATTCTTCAGTTCTGCTGCAGAAGTGTTGCAGTTCTACAAGCATGGAAGTGTCCATTTAAGTTGTCACCTCATGTATATATGAATATTGCAGTATCTAGTGATCTGTCCCCTGATGTGTTAATATTTATAGGGAAAATGGCATATGCACTTGTGTTTCAGTTTGCTTATATGTATAGCACTTTGGTCATTGCCATGGAAACAGTAGTGTTGATTTGACTTAATTTCCTCAATTCTTTACATGAAATTCCTCTCACACAACAGAATTTTTTCTTGCTGTGCTGTTGGTGAAATGGAGGTGGCTTGACTATCTTCGACACTTGGGACTCTCTTGACTAATTATTTAAAAGAGCAACAACATACAAAGAAACAAAAACCTCACAAGAAAAACCATACAGAATTACATTCTCTGCCTTTCCCTCTCCACCCTCCCAAAAAAATCAAGCCCCACACATTTTTTTTCTTGATATATAAAATGGGGGCATTTAAACTTAATAAGCAAGAAGTGATGACTACTAAGAGTATTTAAAAAAACCCATATGGTCTGCACTATGTTAAACTTCTTGCTAAAAGGAAAAACTGCTGTTCTGAAATATCTTATAAAGGATCTGGAGAAGTCTTACAAAATTTAAAAGATCTTTTTTGTAATGACCCTTTGCCATGAATCACTAAGTCAGCCTTTAAGTAAATGCAGAGTAGTCTTTAAAACTAAACTGAATTCACTGCTTTAAAAAAGTTCAGTGTATTATTGGCTGTGGTGGGTTAACCCTTGCCAGCAGCTAAGCACCACACAGCAGCTGCCCACCCCCCCCCTTCAGCTCCCTTCCTCTCCCAGCAGGATGAGATGGAAAATATGGAGAGCAAAATTGAGAGAGAACTAGTGAGTTGAGATTAAGATGGTTTTAAGTAGTGAAGAAAAAATGATGCAAAGGCAGTCACTCATCACCTGTCACAAGGTCACTGATGCCCAGCTGGTCCCCAAGCAATAGTTACCTGCTCCAAAACCCTCTTCCCTCACTTTCTGTTGCTTAGGAGAAGATCGTATGGTGTTTAATATCCTTGTGCTCAGCTTGGGCTACCTGTCCTGGCTGTGTCCCCTTGCAGCTTCTTGCCCACCCTGGTGTCCTGCTGAGCGGCAGAGTAAGGGAAGAAGAGAAAATGTTGGTTCTGTGCAGATACTGCTGGGCAATAGCCAAAACACTGGTGTGTTGCCAGTGCAGTTTTAGTCACAAATCCAAAACACAGCACCCTGCACGCTGCTGTGAAGAAAATTACCTCCATCCCTGCCAGACTCACTGCAGTGATATGTATTTGCTCATATATCCTTGCTTCAGGTTCCTAGGAATTGTCATTAGCATTATTTATAAAGCAGTCTTAATGTAAAACTAGATGCCACTTTAGCAGACTTTTTTCTTGTTTCTAGACCAGAAGTTAATGAATTTTTCCACGTACTTTAGATTATCTTGTTTTTCTCTAAGATGTGTGTGACTGAGGTGCCTATATGCCAAATGTATATAGAATCTGTTAGCTTTGTCTACGACTGATGCTGTTCTACATTAATATTACTGCTGTGTCCTTCCTTCCGCACTTGCAGAACACGTAGATGCTTTAGTTGAAACTTCTGAGCTGTCAATATCTTGCACCTTTTTCTCATCCCTTACTTTGCCTGGTCCTTTGTTTATTGTCATACAAGTGCAGTGGCAGACCACCAACACCTCCTTTCTATCACTGAAGTCAAAGGGAACCATAGCAGGAGTGGGGAGATGGGAACTTTTAATGCTAGATGTGTTCAGGGCATTAATCCAGCATTAAAAATGCTCTTCAGTTTTCCCTGTGATAGGCATACACCCACATAATATAACCCAGTGCAAGGAAGTTCTTTGTGCCTGCACTCTGATAGTCTTCAGGAAAGTGATTGGCATTGAACAACCTCCTGCAAGTGTCCTCCATCAGTGTAGCTCTGGGGGGAAGGATGGGGCCAGCTTCTCACTTACCTTGTACAGAGTAGGTGGGTGGTATGATTTGGGAAATAACAGAACCTCTGCATTTGCATAAAGAATCCTCTGTTCTGTACGGTTCTTTCTTTATTGTTCACCAGCCGCACAGTGGAAAACAAAGTGGAAAAAGTGGTACTAAAGTTATTGCAACCTCAGAGCATATGATTTTTCTTGAAGCAATCTTTATTCTGTCAGAAGGAGACAAATTTCACCAAGTCATTTTGTCGTGCTCAAGAAGGGCTATTTCTGTGACATATTTTGTTTTCTCCTACCCTTCAAAGGTGTTTGTAAAAGATAAGAAGAATTTATATGGCCAGGAGGTTTTCTCTGATTTTAGATGAAAACCTATTTTTTAAATTTGGAGTGGATGTTGGAAAACCTAAAATGGCAGTGCTGGAAAACCACGGAAAATTACGACAAATAATGTTTTTATTACTCTAAAGATTTTTACTGCTACTTTTATTGGAGATCTGAGTGCCTAGGAATGAAAATCTTTTTCAAACTTCAGCTGCTGTGATCAGTGTTGATCTTGCTATATCCTTTCTGTGTGTTTATAATGCCTTTCACCTTTAAGTCTTCTGATAGCTCTGTGGCCTCTGCTCCTAGTCCCACACTAGGTTAGTTTGCAGTATTCCAGACTGGAGGTATCAAAGGCATAGAGAATGTGTGTGTGTTCAGACAGTCAGACATTAAAGCTGTAGGAAAAACATCTGTACTGACTTGTGTTAGTGTGACTGTTTAGACTTGACACATGTGCCCACTGCAGGCTTGACATCACTCAATTTGATAGTGGCAGTGAGGTGTTTTCTTAAAGTTTTTTGTTGATGGAGTTCAGTTTTTCAACTTCATTAACAGTTGAAAAAAATCTTAAAATGTTGCACAATACATTTACTTTTTTTCTGCAAGGAAGATAATTTCAGATGTTTTAAACAGCAAGTACAATACAGCAGTTCTTGGAGCCACATGGTCTGAGGAATAATAGATGGACGTAAAGGAAGAAGGTGTGCACTTGCAAATGCATGCTTCTGTCATTGACTACTGGAAGTTTTACATGTGTATAGCTGTAAATATGAACTTTTGCATTTTAGTGCCCTCATTTTGCACATTTTTTTTTCTTCCCTTCCCCCACCCTTACAGAACAACTTTGCAGATGGCCGTTTGCAATCCCATTATAAATCAGGCTTAGTGCAGAAGGGTTTATATATTCAGGCTAAGTACCAGCGGTTACGTTCTGTTGGTGTAAGGGGATTTGCCACTAATAAATTCAGAGATGGATTTTTGAGGAAAGAAAAGGTAAGTTGGATTAATTTGTTTTTTACTAAGCCATTTGTAAAATATGCATATTCATAAGATATATATGCATATTTTATGCATATATTTATCTGATTCATAAGATCCATTTCAATTTTTAAATCTCCATGGAATAATTTGGATGGGATTTTCTGGAATATTAGCTCTTAGTACTTTGCTGGCAAACTTGATTGTGCACTCCTGTTTCCCCCCTGTTTATTCTATGGAAACTTGCTGAAACTTGCTTTGGGTACTGCAAATCAGAGGTGCCCTCTGAGATTCTGTGGTTACTTCTGTTTCAGTATTCTTTCCTTGAGCTCAGCTGATCTCTCTTACAACTGACAGGACAAGAAATTTTCCCTTTGTGGAACAAAATATTCTGTCCTGTTAAATCAAAGTGAAGCATATTAAATTTTTTTTTAATACATATGTGTGCTTTTCCTTTTTGTTGTGTTACTTTAATTATGTGCTTTAAAATATGCACTGGAGTGGTGCTCTGAACAAAACTTCCCGCACAATATAATGTCTGTGCAAAATGGTTTGATAAGCTTAAACTGAAATAGGCACATCTGGTTTATGGTGTTTTGATTTGCAGAGTGTATGGGACAACAATAATCTTGAACTGCAGAGGAACTTTTGAACCATATAAAATGTTACAGCTTTTGTGAGGATCAGTAGTTAAAACATACTAAATTCTTTATTAGAATTGATCAAATATGATCAAAGTAGTATGAAGTTACTTGTGACATCAGGGAATTGGATTAGATGACCTACACAGCCCTTTGCAGTTCTGTGCTCTGTGTGAGTTCTTGTTTTGTAACTGTGTCCATCCAGCTACAAGCAAATACACTGAAATAAATAAGCATTTGTAGTTGGATTACAGTTTAGCTCTTGGAGCACAGAAGCACCTTAAAGCACAGGTTCTTACAGCTTTCTGCAAAACCCCTCAAGTTTACAGCCCAGCAGGCGGAAGAAAAAGCCCCCAAAACCCCTTGAGGAAACACACATAAAAAACAAAACAAAAAACAAATAAGCAAAAAACAGCCAACAGAAAAAAACCCAAGCACTTGGGACAGGGTAAAGAGAGCACTTGTTACTGAAGTATTTGGGCAAATGCCTCTTATATTTGCATGGGCTCTGGGAAGATTATCTCTGAAGGCTAAATTGAATTGAAATTAGTGGAAAATAGGAGAAAGATATTCCCCCCTGTCTCCTCCCCCCCTCCCCCCCCAAAGTTATGACCTTGTAAAAGGGGTATAGAAGTGTTAGGATTTTGTTGTAGTGAGCTTTTCCCAATAATTTCCAATGTTCTTCTATAATTGGCTGTTAAGATTCTTGTCTGGACCCTATAAAGCATACTTCACACAGTCTGGCTACTAGATATGATTTGAAAAAGAGAATCATCTTGAGTTCTGAATTTTATTTTTTTTTAGGCCTGATGAATTTGAGTGTGTCTGTGTTAAAGTAAAATAAATCCTGAAGAATAAGTATGACAACCATTTTCTTAACAGCATACTGTTTGCTGGTTCACTAATTCCTGAAAACCAAAATTTTTCCTGAAATTGTAGCATTTTGCTTATTGTAATGATTAAACTTGTCAAGATCTGTTAAACTGGTCTGAGCATCTTTATTTCACTTTATTTCATTTGAAATAATAATGCTGCATATGTAGCATTTAAGGTACAGTCTTTATAATTGTGCTGTTTGAATGCATAATTGAAAGAATCTTGCATGTTACATATTATAATACAATACTTAGGAAGGTTGGGAGGGTTTTTCTGCTATTACAACTGACAGTAATGACTTTTTTTTCTCTGTGTAGGGAAATCTAAATATTGCAACAGAAACCTGAACCGAGCTGATATCCTGAAGTTGAAACAGATAACACAGCAAAGGGAGCATCTGTTCAGTTTTTGACAACTTTCTCAAGATTTAAAATAGGATAAAGGAACTAACGCTGTAACTTTCTTGATTAAAAAATACCTTTATTTTGAATGCTGCAGAACTTTTTTACAGTTTTAATAATTGCTTTTAAAGTACAGTATTCAATTGAAACATCATATTATGTACCTTTAGTTCTGTTTGCATACCAGTCTCAAGTAAGGAAGTCATTGAAGGGAGTCTTATTTATTGAATACTTTTTCTCTAAGCATGATGTTACAGATGGAACTTGAGTTGTTATACCCAGAGGTTTATATGTTGAAAGTTTATTGCTTATGTAATAATAAAAAGAAAAAAAAAAGTGCCTGAATTGTTTGGTAATAGCACATTAGCTCAGGATTTTCCAATTAATGACCTTTTAGGTTGTGCAATAGATTTTACACCTCTGTTCAGTCATTTCCATAAAACAGTATTTTGTATTACTTTGGATTAATAATATACTTGGGGTTTCTGATGTGTATATACATTTGTAAATTGTTAAAATGTTGGGACAGCTTCCAGCATTTGATAAAAACTAATGGTAACAAGCAGGTATGTAAAGTACCGTAGCAGTAGCTTATAACTGCACTGAAAGCATGCTCGGGTTTGTTAGATTAGTTAGTCTGTATTCAAAATTATTCTGTCTCATTATATTTTGGTGTATGAGATACTTGACCAAGCCACACATTCTTTAATCTTTTTTGTCATAAATGATTTGGTGATTTCCTGGATTCTAAAATTGGGGCCTGAAGTATTAAATTACAAGAAAAAACAAAAACTGTAAGTTTTTGAAAGCATGTCTTCTAACAAAGAAATTGTTCATAATTGAAACTGCTTTAATTGCAGATAACTGGTGATTTGGTTCAGAACAATTCTCTGAAGTTTACCCTACTGCAGTATTGTTAGGCTGTGTGGAAAACTCAAATAGCCAGACCTGTTTCATTAAGCTGCTATAAACAGTATTGTGTTTATCTCCTGTTTATAGCCTTTGCCTTAATTCATTATCTGTGGTAGGGTTCTGTGTGTTTGTATTGCAGATTTGTTCGGACTTCTTATTGACAGTAAATTAAAGATGCATAGGATGTAGTCTTACGAGATGTTCTTTTCCAAGAAAAAAGTTGTTCACAATAGCCACAATACGTGCAGGCAGATGTATTTCCATATAGAATGCAGGCTGGTCTCTGTTGTGGCTGGTAGATCAGAATTTGAATTCTGAGTTAGAGAAACAGAAAACAAAATTTGTTTTTTTGGGTGGAGAGTCAGGATGTGATTTCTGCATGCTTTTTTGTAATTTTTTTTCCACAATGCCTTCAGTAGAGAGACTATTTGAAAATGTAGTTATGGTTCAGAACAGTTAAAATTAGTGTGACTTGAGCTCTTCAGTTCATGGGTGTTCTGCTTAGCGTCCATAGGGAATAAAGCAGGAAGTGTGCAACATTCATTGATGTCACGGCCATTCAAATGATAACAGATGGTTTGTTTCTAAAACACAGGTTTTCAGTTAAAATAACAATCATTAATAATTTAATTAGTTTTTCAGTAACTTTGACATGCGTAGACAAAATTGGAAGTGGAAGGGAAGGAATTCCCTGGACAAATAGAGGCAGGCAACTTTCTGCAGGTAAAAAGGTGGTTTTTTACTTAATGCTGTCAGTGATGTATCTGGCAGAATCATCCTGTGTAGATTTACTGCGAGATGAAAATAAGGAATTGAAACAACAGATGAAATGAGTCAATCCAAAGCAAGTGTGGAGTAGCTGCAGTTCTGATCAGGCTGCTGGCCAGGGAGTGCTGCACATGCCTTGCTCAGGGGGACAGGTTTACCCTGGAGCCAACAAGTCCTTCACACTGCTCTGAATGTGCACTGTAAAAGATGTGAGAAATGAAACCATATATGATAAAGGACAAACTACTGAGGCAATATTGTCTTATTCAACAGGATACTACTGTGTCTGTAAGCTCCCTGCAGTGTTCTTATTAAATTCTGCAAGAGAACTCTTTGTTGAGCAAATGGAAAAAGTGGATACATGAAGAAACTTCTGACATGGCAGTTCTACTAACACTGTTTGGAAGTTATGCTGAAGTAGTCAGACTTCAGTCAGTTAATGCTGCTTTAACCAGGTTTCAACATGTGACTGACTCCTGATTTTGTGCTTTATTTTACCTATGCATGATTAGATCTCTCTAATTTGTTCTGTATGTTAACAATTTAGCTTTGTGTTTCATTTCTAAAACTGTGAGCAACATATTGCAAAGAAGTTTGTGGGTTTTTTGACTTGTTTGCTGACTTTGATTCCCCCCCATCCCTTGGTCCTAAGATGAATGTCATATGAAATGTAGTCTCTTTCAGTTGATTTATCTTTTGTGTGATACCATTTGCTCAAATCACATTCTTTACCAATAATTTTACTTAAATAATTTTGGATTCTGTCCTGATAAAACCTCTTACATTCTAGAAAATTCATACAGAAATTATTAATTTTATAAAAAGTCATGGCTTAGGTGCTAGAAGTATCTATTCCATGATATGATGTGAGACATTGCTATGTAGATTTATCTTTGTGAATTACAGAGACTTGTGTATATACTCATACCCATTTCAGCTTGTTTATTGTTTTAGCACAGAAAATTCTGTTGTACTGGAATACAATGTTTGGTTGAGAGCAATGTATCGAAGTTACTGTTTGGGTTGTGAAGGCACAAGAAAAAGGGTTAAGTAGAAGAAAGGTCAATTTATTTGAATAACCTGGTGCCTTTCTCTATTGTGACTGCATTGTAGAAAACCCATGTACAAAGACTTGAGTACATTGCATTCTTTCTAGTGGGAGCATGGACTGATAACAGTTCTTGTTAAAATAACTGTTTACTTTAAATAGGTGTGTAAGCCTCTGTAGGAAAACAGTGACTCTTTCATTAGTAAAGTCTGTCACTGTATTTGCATTTGAAGGGCTAGTTAAAAATGTGATTGTCTTAAAAGCTTTCTAGCTTTCTGCTTTATACTTTAAAAATACAAATGTGAATTGCCTTTGTTCTGTTTAGCTTGAAATGGCTGTTGAATGCTGTCATTTTCAGCTGTTCACATGTGAAATTTTATTTTTAATTGCTATCCAAAATGCAATGGGTTTAACATGACTAGAGTCTTCCTTTTAAGTGTCTGAAATACTAAGTTGCTATAATGTTAGCATTTATATTGCTGATCCATTTAATTTCTGCATAAATTGATTAGAATACTTATTTTAAGTTTGTGTTGATTCAGTTCACAAGGTTAACAAAATTCTGGGGCTAGTAAGAAGCAACACATTGCAAGGTTTCCATAAGCCTGCCTTAACTCTAATAATTGCATGTTTGAAATCATTTTACCTGATGGATATAGAAGGTCTTGAGACCTGAACATAAGTGTCTCAACTCAGGTAACTGATAGCAGAGGACAGGAGTAAATCCAGCAGATCATTTGCCTGTTGTTTAATGTTTACCTGTTCCCATTTTCCTTAGGACCCCAGGCTAAAATGCTGAATTTTCTTTAAATAAACTTAGTTGCTTTAAAAACAAAACCAAACCCCAAGATTACACTTTTGTGGCATTAAAGGCAGAGTTCTCAGAATTGCTAATTATGCATCAGAAGGTCATTTTCTGCCATGTCTGGGAAATGGATAATAAGAGTTGCTCGAAGAAGATGATAAAAGTTCATAACAAAGAGAGACTGATTTCTCAGTATTCACCTTAGAATACTGTAAATAGAGGGAGTTCTTTAATTTCCTTGCTTTCCTAAAGGAAAGTTTTTCCCATACTGTGTTGAAACCCACCTCTTGCCTTTCTTTAAGCATCTGAACAGCAATCTACAAAGTTCTTTATGGGAGAGCCCTCTAAAAGAAAGACTTCAGACTTGTCCTAATGAACTGGAAAAAAAAGATGTTTCTGCACATAACTGACCCTTGACAGACTTCATTCCATTGCTGCAGAATTTGAAGATAAGAAGTTCTTCAGCCTCCTTACAAAGGAAAGAAAGAATAAAAGCCATTTCAAGATCTTTGAAAGCCTCCTTGTAACACTTGACTTCCTAACAGACCTTAAGGATAGTCACATGCATTTAAATGTGTTCTGTTTTGAGCTTTGTGAGCATTATTTTTCAGAGTCAAGATCAGAGAAAACTCTTGTCATAACACCTGATCCTTCTTTCTGTGCCTGATGGTTTTGTTGGAGGGATTTTGAGTAGGCATTTAGCCACGTGGTTTAATAGCCTGCCACTTTTAATACAGTTTTCTTCTGTTCACTGTTGATTGCTCTGAATTTTGTCTAAGTAGTCTAAAATCTCATGTTGTCTTTTTAATATTTCATTTTCTGTAAATAATGTAGTAGATGGCTTTCATTTTGTGACTGGCTTCTCACGTCTTTAGTATTGAGGGGAAGAGACAGTGGAAACAGTTGACGTTCGAGAATGTTCTTCAAGGAATAAAAAAAGCCTCATTGTTTTGTTTTAAGAATAGCAGGAATTTTTTACTCCCAGTTGAATGAGGGGAACTAATGTCCACTTCTAAGGAATAGATTGTTGATGTTATTTATACTGTAGTTTCTCAAGGACTGTCTAATGTGTGTATGTGTACATGTATGTGCACATGGAAACACACTGTTAGAGAAGCCTTTAATGTAATTATTTGTAAGTGTGGATAAGAAATGACATTTTTAAACTACTGAAGCTGGAGTTAAATGCAAATGCATTTTAAGTCTGTAGTATTTGAGTTTACAACGGTGCTTTTGACAATGTTACCCCCCTATCTAAAAGCCTCGTTCATAAGTATATATAGTAATATGTAGGTATGTTTATATGTATGTTTAACATAGTTTATATAAAATAAATGTAAATTTTGTTTCTACAGACAATAAATGTTTTCACAAAATTTTTACTTATAAATAACTCAGTGATTTGATTGAGTAGTTATTAATATCTGGTGTAATTTTCAGGGTAAAAGAAAAAAGCTTTATTCAAAATCTGTTGTGTAGGGAGTGGAAGAGTACAAAAATGTTACTGTGCTTTGTTAGTGGCAGTTTTCTTTTTTTTTATACACAAATTAACTACCTGAGGTTAGAACAGGCTCTTTTTGCTCATCCTTTCATTAACAGTCAAGGTGTTCGTGCTGTAAAATGTTACTTATACTTTTATACCAGCTTTTTTTTTTTTAATTTTATTTTTTTTATTTATTTTTTTTTAAATCTGCGCTTCTCTGCTGCTCCTGTCGGCTTTTCCCCAAGGGTCTTTACCTGTGGGCAGACGTGCCTGTACAGAAGCCTCCCCGCCCTCCTCGCGTGCCTTTCTGTCCAGACACGTTACTGATCTCCTCACACTTTTACTATAGCAGGGGTTTCGCATCTTCCTGCAGTAAGAACAATCCGTGCTCCTCTGCGACGCTGCTTTTTTTTTAATGGAACATCAACACTACCCCAAAGGCACTCTACATCTTCCCTTTTTGTCTTTCCTTCCTTTCTTCCCTGCTCCTAAACGCAAACCTGTAGCGGTGTGTGTGGGGAAGGTGGTCCGGGCAGAGACAGGAGGCAGCTGCGGCGCTGCCGGTGCATTTCCCTCTGAAAGCAGAGCCCGGGTGGGGCGGGCACGGCTCCCGGGGGCGTGCGCGGACGGGGCAGGTGCGGGGCAGGAATGCGCGGTAGGCGCTTCTCCCGCCGCCCGGGAGCGCTCTCCATCCTCTCCCAGCGTCCAGCGAGGACTCGCCCCGTCCCGTCCCCGTGCCCCGGAGTCCTGCCCCGGGAGGGAGGGAGGAGGGAGGCACCCCGCTCCCCGCCGCGGCCCCGCTCCCCGCCNGCGGCACAGGCTACTCCGGGCGCTTTCGCCCTGAGCCGCTTTCCTGGAGGCAGCGGGGAACCGAGGTGGCTGCAGGAGCTGAAGGTTGAGCCCCTTCTCTCGCCTGATTTCTATATATTTCCTTTTCCTCGCACACGCTGAGGGAGCCGCGGCGCAGGACGCAGGATGCAGCCGGGCTGCGGCGGGTGCTGAGCGCGGCGGCCGCCGGAGGAGGGAGCGGCTCTGTCAGCGCCTCCGCTCCGCGCGGCGGCTCGGGCGGTCCCTCGCCCCCTTCCTTCGCCGTGGCCACCCGCCCCAAACTTTCAGCCTGTTCTCGCTGCCAGGCGAAGCCCAGCTCGACATAAATGGGTGAGTTCAGGCCGCCGAGGTGGCGGTGCCGAGGGCCGGCTGGGGCTCTCGGCTGGCCGGTGGGGTGCATGTGCCGCTGGGGGCGGCGGGAGGGAGGTGGCCGTCACCGGCCTCCGCTCCTCAGCCTCACGGCTTTTAACTTCTCCTCCCCTCCCCCTGCCGAGGCAATAATTGTTTTCATGTGACAGGCGGAGAGATCGGGGCTGGCGGCGGCAGGGTGACGGCCGGGTGGGTGCCCCTCGGGGCTGCCGCGGTGGGTGCTGCCGAGCGGGGCTCACACGGTTACGAGCCTTCCCGTACATCGGCTGCCCGGCCTCGCCGCCTTCCCGCCGGCCACAGCCTTCCCCGGGCAGTGTGGGGTGTGGTGGCGCCGGGCCGGGCTGGGCGGAGAGAAGAGAGACCTCCGAGCCGGGCGCGCAGGTTGCGCTCCGAGGGGCTGCGGCGGGGGGAGCTGCGGGGG